>RBNK01000027.1:0-61190 GCA_003990785.1 Endogone sp. FLAS-F59071 | reverse complement strand
TTATACAGTAGTGTCTTAAGAAGAGTTATGTATATAAGTGTTAACTGATAAGAATATATGCAATCAATTAAATAAAGATGTATCTGTAAGAATCTCAAAAAACTATCCCAATTACTCACTCTTTAAGTAAGACTTTAATATTCCTTAAGTTATCTGTTATAAGCTTTCTTAGCTTGTTGCAGTCTAAATTTTATTATTAATTATAAGTAGAGTATTTAAACAAATTAGAGGAAGTGCTATATGGATAGCTACCCAAAACTTCTAATACAAATTGATTGGCTAAGATGAAATAAAATACTATATCAGGTTATAATATAATTGGATAACAAAATTATATATTAGGTTGAAATACTATTTTAGATTATAGTAATATTATAGATCTTAATAACACTAAGAGTCTCAATAATACTAAGAGTCTCAATATTATTAAGATTATATAACTGTGATCTCACATAACCAAAATTGGTATTATTATAAAATATTCTATCATATCTCCTTCTTTTCTCTGAGTTAGACTTCAAGGTACAATTCTAACTTAGAGAAATCTTTCTATAACTGTTTTACCTCCTCCTCTAACTCCTTTATATTATTCTATATAAGTTGATGCAATTAGAATGTACTGTACTGGAAATGATTCAATGCACTGAGCTTATACTTAAATAGTTGATAGATTCATTTGGCTATTCTTAAAGCATAGATAGGGAGTACTCTTTTGAGGGCTTTTTGGCAGATTTCTCTATTCTTTCAATTCTAGATATATTCAACTTCTTCTTCCCAGAGTTGTATAATTTAATAATATTCCTTCTATTCATTGATTTGCACTAAGTGTTGTCTCCTTTGAATATTGTATAGAATTGATTAGGTCTTTTGCAAAGTCAATCCTTCTATCTTCTCAAGGTTTTCCAGGGGTTCTATATGTTTGTATATCTCAATCAGGCTGACTTAGACTTCATAAAAGTTATTCCAGCAAGATATAAAATTTTTTGAGGTGGTTTTGGTAAATAGTATTATCAGAAAAATGATTACTTAATTCATGAACTATTTTACTAAAAGCTGTGAACTATTTTACTAAGAGTTATAAACAAAATAGCTATAGATATGGATGCTAGTTATAAACTATGAACTATTATTAGCAAACAGCTGCAAACTACTCTAGAACTCTACTAGAACAATATCATAAACCATAAACTAGCTAGAACAGCCTATAAACAGCTTATGAACAGCCTACAAGTATGGATGCTAGTCATAGACTATGAACTGAAAATAATTTCCTAATGATAGAATAGAATTATTCCTGTTATTTCTATAATTAATATATTGTTTCTTTTATACTTGCAATATAATATAGTTTTTTTATTTCAGGTCTAATTTTACTAACTATGATGACTCCACTATATTTCTATATAGTAAGACTTAGTTGCTGATCTTTAACTTTTAAATTTTCTTGTATTTCTTATCAAAATTCTTCTTTGATAATCTTGTATAATAGTAATGAATTCCCTTGCCTTATTTCAGATGTCGTATAATTCTTAAATTTCTTTTATCATATAGTATTTAATTTGCACTTCCCAGGGAGTATAGTTAAGTTCTGGAGTGGTTATTACTTGGTCTACTAGCTGATAAGCTTTTCTTCTGTAAACTAGCTTAAAAGGGGTGAACTTTGTTATTTCTTGTTTTATTATCTATAGTGCAAATAAGGCAGAAGATAGGTATAGATCCCAATCTCCTCCTTGTGATTATATTACTTTAGCAATTATATTCTTGATAGTTTGATTTATCTATTCAGTAAGTCTATTTTCTTAGGGATAGTAGGTAGTAGTCTTTATTTAGTGGATCTCAAAGTATTATATTAATATCTATATGAATTTATTAATAAATTCAATTCTCTGGTCAGAGGTCATTTTATAAGATATTCTATAGCAATAGATAATATCTTTGTAGATAAAGAGTGTAATGTTAAAAGTATCTACAAGGGGCAAGGCTCTTGCTTTAGGGTACTTAATCAGATAATTCACTACTACTATAATATATTAGTTTCCTCTAAGTGTTCTTGGTAGTAGTCCAATAACATCTATTCCAATATGTTTGAAGGGTCCTCTAGATATAATCAGTTATAAGGCCTTGACTTCTTTTCCTCAGTATCTCTTCTAGCAAGTGTTATATCTCCTAATATATTCTCTAATATCTTTGTATATGTTCTTCTAATAATATTTTTCTGATAATCACTAATATATATTGTCTACACCCATATATCCTACAAGCTGATAATCATAGGAGACCTAAAGTACCATCTACTTTTTGTGTTTAGGAACTTCAAGTTATATCTGTCCTCTGTGTTGTCAATAAAGTATATTGTTTTTGATAAAATAGTTAAGTACCATTATCTATATAAGCCCTTAATCATTTTCATTTATTATTTCAGTAAAGGTTAGATTACTAAGATAATCTAAATATCTATTATAGAATTTAGTATCCATTGGGTAGGTATATTCTTTTTGATTCAGAGTATCAATCTTAGATAAATTGAGGTAGATATGAGAGGGTATCTATATTCTAATGATTTCATCCTTTTCTGTATTGTATTATAAAATCATATTCTTGTAGTATTGCTAACTATTGTACATACATTCTTATCAGATTTGATTTGTTCCAAAGCCATTTAAGAGCTGAGTAGTCTGTTATTAGGGTGAACTACTTTCTGATTAGGAAGTAACAAAAGTGTTGTACTGCCTAAATGACTACTATACATTCTAACTGGGTAGCTCTATAGGAAGGTTCTGCTCCATATGTAACTTATCCTGCATAAGCAATTATATACTTTCCATCTTTGTTATCTTGCACCAAAATTGCTCCAAGTCTGAATGATAATGTATCTATATATAACTTAAACATTTTTGTAAGATCTAGTCTTGCTATTATTAGTATATAGTGTGATGGACTAAAATATATTAATAGCAAAATACTCAGAATTGAGCAAGTGCAGAAAATATATTTTAGAGGTCTTAGTAGATTATACAGTAGTATCTTAAGAAGAGTATATATCTATGTAAGTATTAACTAGTAAGATTTTTTAAATATGATCAATTGAATAAAGTATATATCTGTTAGAATCTTGAAAACTATTACAATTACTCACTCCTTGAGTAAGGCTTTTAGTATCCCTTAGGTTGTCTATTATAAGCTTTCTTAGCTTGTTGCAGTCTGAATTTTATTGATAATTACAAGAGAGGTATTTATAAGAAATTACAAGGTGCTATATAGGCAGCTACCCAGGTTACTACTTGAATTTCTAATTAGCTTACATAGCTAAATATAAGATATAAATTGATTGGCTAAGATATAATAAAATACTATATCAGGTTATAATATAATTGAGTGGTGAAATAATATATTAGATTGAAATACTATTTTAGATTATAATAATATTACAGATCTTAATAACATTAAAGGTCATATGACTGTAATCTCATATAATCAAAATTAGTATTATCATTAAATATTCCATCATATCTTCTTCCTTTCTCTGAATTAAACTTCAAGGTACAGTTTTAACTTGGAGAAATCTCTCTGTAATTGTTTTACCTCCTTCTCTAGTTCCTTTATATCATCTTGTATAAGTTAATGTAGTTAGTATATATTGTACTAAAAGTAGTTCAAAGTACTGAGCTTATGCTTAAATAGCTGATAGATCTATTTGGCCATTCTTGAAGCAAAGGCAGGGAGTGCTCCTTTGAAGGCTTATTGGCAGATTTTTCTATTCTTCTGATTTTAAATATATTCAACTTCTTCTTCTCACAGTTGTAAGATTCAATAGTACTCCTTCTATTCATTGATTCACACCAAGTGCTGACTTTCTTGAATATTGTATATAATTGATTGAGTCTTTTACAGAGTTGATCCTTCTATTTTCTTGAGGTCTTTTAAAGGTTTTATATGTCAATATATCTTAATCAAACTGACTTAGACTTTATAAAAGTTGTTCTAGTAGGGCATGGTATTTCTTGAGGCAGTTTCAGTGAACAGTGTAGAGTAAGATTATTTCTATCATTTTTTATAACTGATATATTGTTTCTTTTATACTTGCAATGTAGTATGATCCTTCTCATTTTAGGTCTAATTTTGCTGACCATGATATCTTTACTTTGTTCCAGTATAGTAAGACTTGGTTGCTGATCTTTAACTTTTCAGTTTTCTTATATTTCTTATTATAATTCTTTTTTTGGCAATCTTGTGCAATAGCAATAAATTCCTTTGCCTTATTTTAGATATCATATAATTCTTGAATTTCCTTTATCACATGATGTTCTATTTGTGCTTTCTAGAGGGTGTAGTTGAGTTCTAGGTAGTTATTACTTAGTCTACTAGCTGATGAGCTTTTCTTCTATAAACCAGCTTAAAAGGGGTAAACTTTATTATCTCTTGTTTTATTATTTATAGTGCAAATAAGGTGAAAGGTAGGTATAGGTCCCAATCTTCTCCTTGTAATTATACTACTTTAGTAATTGTATTTTTAATGGTTTGATTCATCTATTCAGTGAGTCCATTTCCTTAGAGATGGTAAGCAGTAGTCTTTATCTAGCAGATTTCGAAGTATTACATCAATATCTGCATGAATTCATTAATGAATTCAGTTTCTTGATTAGAGGTTATTTTATAGGGTATCTCATGGCAATAGATAATATCTTTATAGATAAAGGGTATAATGTTAAGGATATCTATAAGGGGCAAGGCTCTTGCTTCAGAGTACTTGATCAGATAATCTACTATTATTACAATATATCAGTTTCCTCCAAGTGTTTTTGGTAGTGGTTCAACAATATCTATTTCAATATATTTGAAGGGTTCTCTAGGTACAATTAGTTGTAATATCTCAACTTCCTTTCCTTGGCACCTCTTCTAGCAAGTATTACATCTTCTGATATATTCTCTAATATCTTAATATATGTTCTTCTAATAATATTTTTCTAATAATCATTGATATATGTTGTCTATATCTATGTGTTCTGTAAGCTGATAATTATAGGAGGCCTGAAGTACTATCTACTTTTTGTGTTCAGGAACTATAAATCATATCTATTCTTTGTATTGTCAGTAAAGTATATTATCCTTGATAAAATAGTTCAATACCATTGTCCATATAAGCCATTGATCATTTTCGTTCATTATTCTAGTAAAGGTTAGATTACTGAGGTAATTTAAATATCTATTGTAAAGTTTAGTATCCATTAGGTAGGTATATTCTTTTTGGTTTAGGGTATCGATCTTAGATAAATTAGGATAGGTATGAGAGGGTATCCATATTCTGATAATTCTATCTTTTTTTGTATTGCATTATAAAATTGTACTCCTGTAGTATAGCTAACCATTGTCTATATATTCCTGTTAAGTTTGATTTGTTCTAAAGCCATTTGAGAGCTGAGTGGTCTATTATCAGAGTAAACTACTTTCTAATCAGGAAGTAGTGAAAGTGTTATACTACCCAAACAACTGCTACACATTCTAGCTGGGTAGCTCTATAGGAAGGTTCTACTCCATGGGTGGCTTATTTTGTATAAGTAATCACATACTTCTCATCTTTGTCATCTTACACCAAAATTGCTCCAAGTCCAAATAATGATATATCTGTATATAATTTGAATACTTTCATAAGATCTGATCTTACTATTACTGGTATATTAGTAAGTACTTTCTTGATCAGGCTAAAGGCTGTTTGTGTAGCTAGTGTCTATTCCTATACTCTTCCTTTTCTCTGCAGCATATGCAAGGGTGTAGTAATTTTGGAGTATCTGGGATAAATCTTTTATAGAACTGGACTAGTCCTAAAAATCCTTATAGAGTCATCTTATCTTGTAGAATTGGAAAGGCTTTGACAATTTTGGTCTTCTTTGGGTTTGAGCAGATTTCTCCTCCATC
Source organism: Endogone sp. FLAS-F59071 (assembly GCA_003990785.1). Lineage (NCBI taxonomy): Eukaryota > Fungi > Mucoromycota > Endogonomycetes > Endogonales > Endogonaceae > Endogone > Endogone sp. FLAS-F59071. The sequence continues at coordinate 55,277 of RBNK01000027.1, read as the reverse complement.
AATTATAAATCTAAGGTATTTAATCTTCTTTTGTCCAAAGTAATATTTCATTGGTTTGATCCTCAATTTATATTTTCTAAGTTATTCAAATACTTATTTTAGAGTTACTATGTATTCTGCAAATGTCTTAGTATAGATATTGATATCATCAATGTACACAATTACTCTATATCTAATCAGGTTATAGAAGATCTTATTCATTATAGCTTAGAATATGGCAGGTGTGTTACAAAGTCTAAAGGACATTCTTGTAAATTCATATTGTCTAAATAGTATAACAAATGCTAATTTCTCTTGTGCTTAAAGTGTTATTCCAATTTGATTATATCCTGCCTACAAGTTAAGGGTTGAGTAGATTTATACCTTCTTTAACATATTCTGTAAGTTTTCTGAGTGTAAAATCAGATATATATGCTTTTTGGTAACTATGTTCAGCTTGTGATAGTCAATAACTATTCTCTATCTATCTTTCTTTAGTATTATACTGATAGGCAATACCCAGGGGCTCTTTGATTATATAATCACTTCTGACTCCAGTAGCTCTTGAATATACTTGCATACAAAGTTATAGTAGTTGGCTTGCAGTCTGTAAGGTACTTGTTTAATTGGTTTGGCATCTCCTGTGTCAATATGGTAAGTGAAAAAGGCCTGGTTAGAGAGGTTCTTGAAGCTGATTGCAATAATATCCTTATACTCTTTTAGTAGGTCTTGTAGTTGTTTCTTCTGATTTGGTAACAGATTTTCATTAAGAGAGTAGATATACTACTTGGCATTCTTCTGGTTATTCAGTCTTTCCATTATTATATTTGCTTATCTAGTAGATCTAAATTCTTTCTTTCTATATTGTATTTCTTCTAAGTCTTTTACTTCTTTCAGTGGCTGCTGTTCACATCTAACAATTATTATCTAAGTGATTGGGTCTTCTTAGTATACTTTGAATTGACTATAGTTGTAATTAACTAATCTAACTTCAATTTCTCCTCTATAGTCTTTGTCTATTAGCCTGGAAAAGGCTCCTATATCAGGAAACTATTTTCAGTTCATAGTCTATAACTAGCATCTATACTTATAGACTATTCATAGGCTATTTGCAGACTGTTCATAGGCTGTTCTAGCTAGTTCATAGTTTGTGATATTGTTCTAGCAGAGTTCTAGGATAGTTTATAGCTGTTTGCAGCTATTTACCAATAATAGTTCATAGTCTATAACTAGTATCTGTGTTCATGGCTATTTTGTTCATAGCTCTTAGTAAAATAGTTTGTAACTCTTAGTAAAATAGTTTATAGATTAATTAACTATTTTTCTAATATATTCCAGAATTGTAGTAAAGTCTACTTTTTACCTATACTGGTACACATTATCTAGGTGGTAGAGTAATAGCAATTCCAGTCTTTATGAAGGTTGATGATTTTAGTTCCAGAGTATAGTCTTTATTTGTATATAAGTTGTAGCCTGCTGCTCCTTTAGTTTTTCTCTTTGATATAATTATACTTTCCATCAATTTCTTAACTTGAGTTACTGTTTCCTTCTCTTCAACTGTGAATACTTCTTCAAAGGTAGGGATGTTAGGTTTCTTCTACTGTTCATAAGTTGTATCTTGAGATAGGTTCTATCAGGAAACTATTTTCAGTTTATAGTCTATGACTAGCATCTATACTTATAGGCTGTTTGCAAGCTTTTCTAGCCAGTTTATAGTTCATAATATTATTCTAGAGGTGTTTGAGGTTTGCAATATTGTTCTAGTAGAGTTCTAGAGTAGTTTGTGGCTATTTACCAATAATAGTTTATAGTCTATGACTAGCATCCATATCCATAGCTATTTTGTTTATAGCTCTTAGTAAAATAGTTTGCAGCTCTTAGTAAAATAGTTTATGAATTAATTAACCATTTTTCTGATGTCTGCTATAAGTCTTTCCACTACCAATATTATATATTAATATGTTTATCAAGATGAATTATTTCTTCCAAGGTGATGATTTCTTCCTCTGAGTTTAAGTTACTTTCTTTAATTAGGATGGGTCCATCATCTTTATCATCATCCTGAAATAAAGCTCTAACTTTGATAGGTGTCTGAGTAGTGTAAACTTTATCATCTTATTCATCTGGTATTTCCTTATCTTTATTCTTTTCAGGTATAGTCAGTTCTTGTTCTTGATTATAACATTCTCTTCAAGTTTCATAATAGTTGATATTATATAGCTTATCTAGATATCTGACTCAATTTTCACATTCCCAGAGGTCATAGGAGCTAACTTCATCCCAATAGCATTCTTGTAAGTAGATGTTGTGATTTCTCTAAAAACATCCTTTACCAATATGTCCAATATTCATCTAGAAGTAATCTCAAACTTCTCCAGTATTGTCTATAAATGGGTGAGGGTTTCTTCTATTGTACAGTCCTTGATCCATTGGAGGTGGGGTCCTTTGGTAGGTCTGTTATACTCTTGGTTTCTTAATTCTTCTCTCAGATAGTAGGTATATCTCCAAGGTGTCCTGGTAGGGTATCAACTTCATATCACTGCAAGTATACATTATTTCAGTGTAATAGATGCATTGTTTACAGAATAGATATCTTGTATTCTTTATATTATATTCAATCAACTGGTTCTTCTCTAAAGACATCAAGCAGTAGTATTCACCATAAATTACTACTTTGGCTTCTTCTTCTACCATATTTGAGGTGCACTTGTTTAGAAGTTATTTTTTTATCTATATTGCTTTCATCTTCAGGTCTCTGAGTAAGTTTTAGTACCATTTCTTTCTGAATATCTAGGGGGATGCTGAACTTCCTTCTATAGTTGATGAAAATTAATCTTTGTATATTCAGATCAATTCTAGCCTTGGCTTTCTTCAACTAACTATTGCCTAAGACAGCATTATAGAATTGTGCATTAGTGATAATTATTCTAATAAGTATGATCTCTGTTCCAAACTGGACTGGTACTTCTTAGAGTATTCCTAAAGGTATACTGCTTTTTCTACTTGCAACAACTAAGATAGAGGTGGTAGGTTCATCAATATCCTATTCTAGGCAGTCTAGGAAATGCTTAGTGATGATGCTAACTCCTGCTCTTATATCAATAATGACTGAGCATGCTAAACCTCCAATATTACACTGTGTATAGGCAGATGAGGTATGGATTTACTCCTCCTCTTCTTCAGTAGTATTAACTTCCTCAAATCAGATAGTTAGCTTGATCTCAGTGATTTGCATCTTTACCTTCTGCTTTGTTGATAGTGTAATCTGGAAGAGTTGCTTAAAAGTAATGTTAGCCCTCTAACTAGTAATATCTTACTAAGGGTTATATTTGAATTTCATAACTTTTCTAGGTTTCTTATCTTTGTTCTCCTTCTGATCTGTTATTTCTTTATCTCCAGTAGTTGAGATAACTGTTTTACCAAGTTACATTGTCTGCTTAAAGGCTTTGTTTTATTGGTCTTTATTCAGCTGTTATTATCATTAGAAAAATAGTTAATTAATCTATAAACTATTTTACTAAGAGCTGTAAACTATTTTACTAAGAGCTATAAACAAAATAGCTATAAACATAGATGCTAGTCATAGACTATAAACTATTATTGGCAAACAGCTGCAAACAGCTATAAACTACCCTAGAACTCTACTAGAACAATATCACAAACTACTAACTGGCTAGAATAGCCTGCAAACAGCCTGTAAATAACCTACAAATATAGATACTAGTTATAGACTACAAACTGAAAATAGTTTCCTGATGATTATATTGGCTTTTTGGGCTTCTCAATAATAACTTTAGGTACTTGAGCTAGTTTCTTCCTTGGGTAGGAAGTTTTTTTAGTGGCAGTGTAGCTAACTGCTTTGACAGGATAGGCTTCTAAATATTTCTTACTAAATTCTTCATCTTCTTCCTTGATTTCCTATACTATATTGATATGGTCAGCCTTTTTGTCTTCCTCTTTCTCTTGGCCTTCCTTCTAACTTCTAGTTTGGCAATCCTTGGCAAAATAACTACACCTTCCAATTTATCTTGGTCTTGTTGCATTCTTCAGCTATGTAAGTTCTTCTTAGCTGTTTGTTCTAGTAGATCATCTTGGCTTTAAGATCAGCAATGTATGTTGTCATTTCAGAGAACATCTTGATAATCTTCTCCATTTCATCTTCATAAGTTATCTTTCCTATCTTTGCTGTAACTATTGGTTTGATAGTATTCTCTTTAGGTAGTTCAGCTAATGCTGATATCATTTAGACTACAGATATTCCAGTATTGAATTTCCTATACAAGTCTTATAGTAACTTATTATATAGGGATGCTAAGTGTCCTGCTTCAGTGTTCCAAAAGGCTTATACTATTCTGACCTTTTCTTTCATTCTTTGGAGACCAAACCTCTTGATATAATATTGAAGATCTGTAGGTAAACCATTCATAAACACCATTTCTTACACAACTGGGTTGGTTTCTTTACAAAGTTGTATATACTGATTAATAGTAGTAACTCAATCCTCTAGGCATTGGTTGATTAATATCTTTATATTGAATAGTTACTCCTTAATTGATTCTCATTTTTGTTTAGTGAAATATTTCTCTTCTAACTATATTCTAATAGTATCCCAATGAGTGACAGCTACTACTACAGGTGTGACTGTATTTCCAGCTACTGCAGTAGCTGTGAGAAGTTGTTGAAATTTGATCTTCGAATGTGTGTTTGGAGTAAAGAGTGCACTGGCTTATGAAGCCAATATGCGTGTATTTATTAATGCTAATATATGATTGGTCGATATAACAAAGATCATCTAAGCCACAATTGAGTGACGTACAATTGATCGTTGATGGGAGAGATATAATAAGCTAATAATTTCAACACTCCCCCTGCTTGACATATCTCGATAAAAATAAATAAATAAAAAATAAAAGAATAAAAATAGAGTGTTCAACTGTATATCACGAATGGTATCCATGAAGTATATTTACTGTAAATAACTATATGTAAAATACTACTTGAGTGATAAGAATGACATGATAAAGAATATAAAAGTTTTAAAAAGGTTAGTTATATAAGCCCATTTTTGCGATCAACATTTTGAGTCTGGGTCGCGCAAGTGGCTTGGTTAATGCATCAGTGATCATTTCATCTGTTGCCATATAAACAATATCTATCATCTTTGATTCAATTTTCTCTCAAATAAAGTGATGCTGAATATCAATATGCTTTGATCGAGCGTGATTAATTGGATTTTTGGCGAGGGCGATTGCTGATTGGTTGTCTTCAAATAAGGTTATTGCATAATTCGGTAAATATCCTAGCTTATCCAATAGGGTGCGTAGCTAAATGGCTTCTTTTGTTGCATGTGCTAATGCCATATATTCTACCTCAGTTGTTAATAGGGCAACAGTTGGTTGGTGCTTGCTTGACCAGCTGATGGCTCCTCCTGATAGGTTGAAAATATAACCTATAGTTGATTATCATGTATTAATGTCTCCTCCCCAGTTGGTATCACTGAAACTGATCAGTCTTAGATCCTGATCACATCCAAGGCACAGCTTATAATTGGCTGTTTCTTTAATATATTTTAATAATTGTTTGAGGGCATGGTGATGTTCTTGTATTGGATTGGCCGAAAATTGACTGATGATGCTAACAGCAGCAGCTAGATCAGGTCTCATTCCAATTATTAGGTACATTATGCTACCGATCATTTGTCTGAATAGACTTTGGTCTGCGGATTTTCCCCCTTCAGCTTTGAGTTGAATGGATAGATCAAGGGATATACTGATTGGCTTGGCATCCATTATATTAAACCTTGTAATGATTTGATTGGCAAAGTGACTTTGATCAATTGTGATTGTATATGTTTTTCAATCACGCATAACTCGAATACCTAAAAAATGTTTAATTTTGCCACAGTCCATCATATCAAATGTATTGCTAAGCTCCGCCTTGAATTTATTCATCGTTTCCATCGAATCAGCCAGAATTAGTAGATCATTGACATATATGGCAATAATTATTAGCGATTGATTGTCTTGTCTTCTTCTTAGATAAATGCTGTGATCTGATTGTAGTCTTGTAAAATTTAATTGGCTGAGGTAGTTGTCGATCTTTTGATTCTACATATGAGGTGATTGCTTTAGTCTATACAATGATCGATTGAGCTTACACATAGCTCTCGGTGACAGCTCCGATTGGTCAATTCCTTCAGGTACCATCATATAGATCTCCTCATCAAGATCGCTGTTTAGGAATGCAGTTTTTACATCCATTTGGTGAATTTCTAAGTTTAGGACTGCACTGATTGATAAGAGTGCCCTGATCGATGTGAATTTTGCCATGGGAGCAAATGTTTCATTGTAATCAATTCCTTGCTATTGTGAATATCCCTTGGCAACTAATCTTGCCTTGTACCTGGCAACCGATCCATTAGTGTTAAGTTTCTTTTTAAATACCTATCTGCATCCAATCGGCTTGTGTCCTGTAGGCACTTCAGGTACAATTGTCTATGTGTCATTATTCTTAAGTGATTTAAGCTCTTGATTGATCACTTCCTTCCAAAGCTTTGCATCAGGTAGAGAAATTGCTTCCTTGTAGGTCATTGGGTTATCAGTCAATTCAATTAAATTAGCTTCTGGCATGCAATCTTGCTAAATTTGTAGAGCTTCAGTATTGATCAATTGTTCGATTGGCTCCCAGGTGTTGTCGTCATCATTATAGCCTAGCCATTTTACCAGATATTATCTTTTTTCATTAATCTTACATTCTCTGATGATCGCTTCAATGACATATTCTTGATCTTCTGGGTTGACGATTGTTGGGGATTTTAATATAATAGATTCATCAAATGTGACATCGTGGCTGATCTCTATCTTCCTATTGGTTGGATCCCAGAGCCTATATGCTTTCTTTTCATTATTATAGCCAATCATTTTAAGCTTTTTAGATCGGGGTACCAGTTTCGACCTTTTTTCTTTGTGAATATATATATATGCATCAGCCCATATGATGTATAAGTTACTGATATCAGGCTTGTGACTGTGCCATAATTCAAATGGTGAAGCACTCTCTTTATTGGCTCACATTGGTAATCAGTTACATAAATGTATAGCACTTGCAGCAAGTTTGGCCCAAATTCGTCAGGTATGTCGGCAGTGATTTTAATAGCCTGGATCAACTCCATCAATGTCTGGTTATATCATTTGGTGACACCGTTTTGTTGCGGCATATCCGGCATCATCATTTCATGATGAATTCCGCTTTTGATTAAAAATTCGTGCATCTCGGTGTTTACATACTCTCCTCCTCCATCGGACTGGAGAATCTTCAGTTTTCGGCCTAATTGCATTTTGGTGAATACCTTGAATGCCTAGAATCAATCAAATGTATTACTTTTATTATCAATAAAATATGTTGTGATGTAGTGAGTAGTGTCATCGATGAATGTTAATATATATTTTGCTCCATTGACTGATGGTGTAGGCATCGGCCTGCACAGATCTGAGTGCACCCTTCCGATAGGCTCTATCGATCGATTTTTCACGTGTCCGAACAGCTTACAGTGCAACTTCACGTGTTCACACCCAGCACATATTTCGATTTGTCCGGTTGACAGCCATACATCTCTGAGCCCTGTGATAAATTTGTTGATTGATTGCAGAGTATTTCGGCCTGGATGGCCCAGCCAGTGATGCCATAATATATAGTTATTGATCTTGGAATTGGCGATGTTTGCTTCTAGCTCTAGCTCTGGTGATATCGATAAATGAAATAGGTCGCCATCAGCTTGTCCGATTTTGATTTCTTCATGATCTATGCCGATTTTAATTACTGATCCATCACTTTTGAAGGTTATGTCATTTCCGTCACATGTCAATGCCCACACAAATATTAAATTTCTGGTGATTTCTGGTACATATAAAATGTCCTATAATTTCAGCTCATTGTCGAGCTCAATCATTCTAATGTGTGTTGCACATAGTTTCTCATTCCCTGCACACGTGACCAAGCCATCATGCTCAGCTACCATCTCGAAAATCTCTAATTAGTTGAACATATGTTGCATGGTGCCTGAATTGATGATGGCGCCGATCGCTAGGTTTGCTTTGACTCTTGGTTTAGTCTTTTCTTTTTCTGTTTTTACCCAATCATTGAATTTGTTGCATTGGAATATTCCGTATTCTCCCTCACAGACATAACATTTCTGAGGGTGTCCCCGAAAATTCCTGTCTCGATGGGCTCCACGATCACTGCCTTGATCGCCTCTATCATTATGATGACCTCCTTAATTGTTTCCATTATCGTTGTTGTAGCCTCGGCTTCATCTAACACTTCTGCCTCGGTTGCCGTGACTGCTGCCTTGGTAGCCGCCTTGGTTGCTGCCTTGGTAGCTATCTTGGTCTGTCATGTGGGCTTCGTCACACCTTTGTTTACCATCTGGGTCAAATCTGATGCATACGAGTTGTAAAGCCTCCAGCATTATCAGCATATTCTCCCGCACAAGTATTAATTCCCAGTACCTGGGGCTTAGACCCTGGAGATATTGCGGTATAGCTTCTGTATTGGTCATGTCTTCGATTTGCACTATAATTCAGTTGAACACGTTATTATAATCTTCGATCGATCCTTTTTGCTTCATCATCACAAGCTTATCGTGCATTCGTAACAGTTGTTCTATTGGTGCATATTTTTGCATCATAGCCTCTTTAAGCTCATTCCATGAATCAAATTCTCCCGATGTATTCATGTACCTCCATAGCTACAATCTAGCATTGCCTGTAATTTTACTGATCGCTGTGTTGACTTCCTCTTTTTGTACTGATAGATTGGTGCTGGTGATAAATTGCTCTATGGCATCAAAGTAATCAAACAATCTGGGTACACCTCCTGATCCATCGAATTTGTTGATCGATCTCAGGTACTCCTTCACAAGATTGTTAAGCTTTGTTAATGTTGTTGGTAATAGTTATGGTGATTGTGTTTGTATTTGTGGCATGTTACCTTCTGTAGCTGCATTCTGATTGGTTGGTGGGCTAGGTGATGCATTTGTTTTGTCGATTTTTGCCATCAATTTGCCTAATAGGGTTGCCAGCATGTCTAATTTATCTTCCTAATTTCTGATCATTATAGCCATCTGTTCCTGTCGATCGAGGCTAAATCCAATATTGCTCTGATGGTTGCTATCCAATCCTTTGTCATTGTCATCAGGGGGTTGATATCTGTTGTCTGTTTTTAATTTAGACTGCAATCTTGTCAATCTTGTTACTGATAATGATAATGTATATAGATTGTCTATTTCATTATGTCATGTCATTGAATACTATGTCATTACATATTGTTTATCACATTGCTTTATCACGGTATCGTTTGTCGCATTGTTTATTATGTTATTTGATGTGTTGTTTACAATGTTAAATAAATGCTTACTGTAATTGCAGTTGTAACTGCTATAATTGCGTAGATGCTATGATTGCGTAGATCTCAGGTTGTCAAGCTGCAATTCAAGCAGCTTGGAGCTCATAACCTGTTGAAATTTGATCTTTGAATGTGTGTTTGGAGTAAAGAGCATACTGGCTTATGAAGCTAATATGCATGTATTTATTAATGCTAATATATGATTGGTCGATATAATAAAGATCGTCTAAGTTACAATTAAGTAATATACAATCGATCGTTGATGGAAGAGATATAATAAGCTAATAATTTCAACAGGAGTAACCCTCCTAGTCCAGTAACTATTATATCTGTTAAGGCTATGTAATATATTTCTCTTATAAGTTCTCTAAGTTGGGCAGCCAGAATAGTAATCCATTAGGTACTAGCCAATTCTTTAGCTGCAAAGTAGCTCTCCAAATCATCTAAGAATTCTCAAATATACTTCTTAGTATATCTGTAAAAGATAGGTAGTCTGTCTGACATAATTTCTTTATCCTCTTGAAGTCTTCTCCTAAGTAGATGTAGTAATATGGGTAGTAGTGGTGGTAGTGCCATTCTTGCTTTTATCTTTTACTATAGATTTTGGCAAGTTCAGTTTATACAATATAAGTAACAAATTGGTCAAGATTTCAATTGATTTCCTACCAGTCAGCACCAATTGTAATAGACTAAAATATATTAATAGTGAAATACTCAGAATTGAGCAAGTGTAGAAAATATGTTTCAGAGGTCTTAGCAGATTATTGTTGAAATTATTAGCTTATTATATCTCTCCCATCAACGATCGATCATTACATCACTCAATTGTGGCTTAGACAATCTTTGTTTTGTATCAACCAATCATAATTTAGCATTAATAAATATACATATATTGGCTTCATAAGCCAGTGTGCTCTTTACTCCAAACACATTCAAAGATCAAATTTCAACAGATTATGAGCCCCGAGCCACTTGAATTGCAGCTCGACAACCTGAGATCTACACAATCATCTATGCAATCATAGCAGTTACAACTGCGATTACAGTAAGTGTTTATTTAAAATTGTAAACAATGTATCAAACAATGTGATAAACAATGTGACAAATGACACTGCGATAAAGCAATGTGATAAACAATACGTAATGATATAGCATTCAACGACATAATGAAATGGATAATCTATACACATTATCGTCATCAGCAACAAGATCGACAAGATTATAGTCTAAATCAAAAACAGACAACAGATATCAACCCCCTGATGATGACGACGAAGGATTGGATGGCAACTATCAGAGTAATATTGCATTTAGCCTCGATCGACAGGAACAGATAGCTATAATGATCAGAAATCAGGAAGATAAATTAGATACACTGACAACCCTAATGGGCGAATTGATGGCAAAAATCGACAAAACAAATACATCACCTAGCACACCAACCAATCAGAATGCAGCTATAGAAGGCAACATGCCACAATTACCATCACCATTACCAACAACATCAACAAAGCTTAATGATCTGGTGAAGGAGTACCTGAGATCGATCAACAAATTCGATGAGTCAGGTGGCACACCCAGATTGTTCGATTACTTTGATATCATAGAACAATTTATCACCAGTGCCAATCTATTAGTATAAAAGGAGAAAGTCAACATAGTGATCAGTAAAATTACAGGCAATGCTAGAATGTGGCTATGGAGGCATGTGAACACATCGGGAGAATTTGATTCATGGAATAAACTTAAAGAGGCTATGACACAAAAATATGCACCAATGGAACAATTATTATGAATGTACGATAAGCTTGCGATGATGAAGCAAAAAGGATCGATCAAAGATTATAATGACATATTCAACCGAATTATGGCGCAAATCGAAGATATGACCAATACAGAAGCTATACTACAATATCTCCGGGGTCTAAGCCCCAGGTACTGGGAATTAATACTTGTGCGGGAGAATATGCCGACTATGCTGGAGGCTTTACAACTCGCATGTATCAGGTTCGACTCAGATAATAAACAAAGGTGTGATGAAGCCCACACGACAGACCAAGGTGGATACCGAGGCGGCAACTGAGGTGGCTACCAAGGCGGTAGTCATGACAATCGAGGCGGAAGTGCCGGACGAAGCTGAGGCTATAACAATGATAACAGAAACAATTGAGGAGGTCATAATAACAGAGGCAACCGAGGTGGCGATCGCAGAGCCAATTGAGGCAGGAATTTTCGGGGACACCCTCAGAAATATTATGTCTGTAAGGGAGAACATGGAATATTTCAATGCAACAAATTCAATGATTGGGTAAAAACAGAAAAAGAAAAGGCTAAACTGAGAGCCGAAGCAAATCTGGCGATTGGCACTATCATCGATTCAGGTACCATGCAACATTTGTTCAACCAATTGGAGATTTTTGAGATGGTGGCTGAGCATGACAGCTTGGTCACATATGCAGGGAATGAGAAATTACGCACGACGCACATTGGGACAATTGAGCTCAATGACGAGCTGAAATTATGGGATGTCTTATATATACTGGAGATTACCAGAAATTTAATATCTGTGTGGGTGTTGATACATGATAGAAATGACATAACCTTCAAGAGCGACGGATCAGTAATTAAAATCAGCGCAGATCACAAGGAAATTAAAATCAGATAAGCTGATGGCGACCTATTTCATTTATTGATATCACCAGAGCTAGAGCTAGAAGCAAACATCGCCGATTCCAAGATTGATAACTATATATTATGGCATCACCGACTAGGCCATCTGGGCCGAAATACTCTGCAATCAATTAACAAATTTGTCACAGGGCTCGGAGATATGTGGCTGTCAACTGGACAAATCGAAATATACGCCAGATGTGAATATATGAAGTCACACCACAAGCCATTTGGATATGTGAAAAATCGATCAATGGAGTCTATTGGAAGGGTGCACTCAGATCTGTGTAGGCCGATGCCCATGCTATTAGTCAATGGAGCAAAATATATATTAATATTCATCGATGATGCCACTCGCTACGTTACAACATATTTTATTGACAACAAAAGTGATACATTTGATCGATTCCAGACATTCAAGGCATTCGCCGAGATGCAATCGGGCTGAAAACTCAAGATTCTCTGATCAGATGGAGGAGGAGAGTATGTAAACACTGAGATGTACAAATTTTTAATCAAAAATGGAATTCATTATGAAATGATGACGCCGGACATGCTGCAACAAAACGGTGTAGCCGAACAATACAACTGGACATTGATGGAGTCAATCTGGGCAGTTAAAATTACTGCTGGCATACCTGACGAACTTTGGGCAGAACTTGCCACAAATGCTATATATTTACGCAACCGATTGCCAATGCGAGCTAATAAGGAAAGTGCTTCACCATTTGAATTATAGCATGGTCACAAGCCTGATATCAGTAACTTGCATATCATATAGGCTGATGCGTATATACATATTCGCAAGGGAAAAAGGTCAAAACTGGCGCTCTGATCCAAAAAGCTTAAAATGATTAGCTATCATGATGAAAAAAAGGCATACAGGCTCTGGGATCCAACCAATAGGAGGATAAAGATCAGCTGTAACGTCACATTTGATGAATCTATTATATTAAAATCCCCAACAATTGTCAATCCAGAAGATCAAGAATATGTCATTGAAGCAATCATCAGAGAATACAAGATTGATGAAAAAGGACAATATCTGGTTAAATGGCTAGACTATGATGATGATGACAATACCTGGGAGCTAATCAAACAATTGATAGATACAGAAGCTCTACAAATTTGGCAAGATCGTATGTCAGAAGCTAATTTAATTGAATCGACTAATGACCCAATAACCTACAAGGAGGCAATTTCTCTACCTGACGCAAAGCTTTGGGAGGAAGCAATCAATTAAGAGCTTAAATCACTTAAGAATAATGACATGTGGATGATTGTACTGGAGGTGCCTGCGGGACGCAAGCCAATTAGATACAGATGGGTTTTTAAAAAGAAGCTCAACACTGATGGATTGGTTGCCAGGTACAAAGCAAGATTAGTGGCCAAGGGATATTCACAACAGTAAGGAATTGATTATGATAAAACATTTGCTTCTGTGGCGAAATTCACATCAATCAGGGCACTTTTATTAATCGGAGCAATCCTAAACTTAGAAATTCACCAAATGGACGTAAAAACTGCATTCCTGAATGGCGATCTTGATGAAGAGATCTACATGATGGTACCTGAAGGAATCGACCAATCAGAGCTATCACTGAGAGCTGTATATAAGCTCAATCGATCATTATATGGACTAAAGCAATCACCTCATATGTGGAATCAGAAGATTGACAACTACCTCAGCCAATCAAATTTTACAAGACTACAATCAGATCACAGCATTTATCTAAGAAGAAGACAAGACAATCAATTGCTGATAATTATTGCCATATATGTCAGCAATCTACTAATTCTGGCTGATTCGATGGAAACAATGAACAAATTCAAGACGGAACTTAGCAACGCATTCGATATAATGGACTGTGGCGAAATTAAACATTTTTTGGGTATTTGAGTCATGTGCGATCGAAAAACACACACGATCACAATTGATCAAAGCCACTTCGCCAATCAAATCATTACAAGGTTTAATATGACAGATGCTAAGCCAATCAGTATACCCCTTGATCCATCCATTCAACTCAAAGCTGAAGGGGGAAAATCCGCAGACCAAAGTCTATTTAGACAAATGATCGGTAGTATAATGTATCTAATGATCAGGACAAGACCTGATCTAGCTACTGCTGTCAGCATCATCAGTCAATTTTCAGCCAATCTAATGTAAGAACATCACCATGCCCTCAAACAATTATTAAGATATATTAAAGGAACAGCCAATTATAAGCTGTGCCTTGGACGTGATCAGGATCTAAGACTGATCGGTTTCAGTGATGCCAACTAGGGAGAAGACATTAACATACGATGATCAACTATGGGCTATATCTTCAACCTATCAGGAGGAGCCATCAGCTGGTTAAGCAAATGCCAACTAACCATTGCCCTATCAACAACTGAGGCAGAATATATAGCATTAGCACATGTGACAAAAGAAGCCATTTGGCTATGCACCCTATTGGATGAGCTAGGATATTTGCCTAATTGTGCAACAACCTTATTTGAAGACAACCAATCAGCAATCGCCCTCACCAAAAATCCAATTAATCACACTCAATCAAAGTATATCAACATTCAGCACCACTTTATTCGAGAGAAAGTTGAATTAAAGGTAATAGATATCATTTACATAGCGACAGATGAAATGATCGCTGATGCATTAACTAAGCCACTTGCACGACCAAGACTTGAAATGTTGATCACAAAAATGGGCTTACATAACTAACTTTTTTTAAAATTTCTATTTCCTTTACCACGTCATTCTTATCACTCAAGTAGTATTTTATATATAATGTATTTTATATATAATTATTTGTAGTAAATGTACTTCATGGATGCCATTCGTGATGTACAGTTAAACATTTTATTTTTATTCTTTTATTTTTATTTTTATTTATTTATTTTTATTGAGATATGTCAAGCAGGGGGAGTGTTGAAATTATTAGCTTATTATATCTCTCCTATCAATGATCGATTGTTACGTCACTCAATTGTAGCTTAGACGATCTTTGTTTTGTATCGACCAATCATAATTTAGCATTAATAAATACATGCATATTGGCTTCATAAGCCAGTGCGCTCTTTACTCCAAACACATTCGAAGATCAAATTTCAACAGTTATGTGGTAGCATCTTAAGAAGGATATATATTTATATAAGTATTAACTGGTAAGAGTTTTTAAATATAATCAATTGAATAAAGTATATATCTGTTAGAATCTCAAAAACTATTACAATTGCTCACTTCTTGAGTAAGGCTTTTAGTATCTCTTAGGTTGTCTGTTATAAGCTTCCTTAGCTTATTATAGTCTGAATTTTATTGATAATTGCAAGAGGTGTTGAAATTTGATCTTCGAATGTGTGTTTGGGGTAAAGAGCGCACTGGCTTATGAAGCCAAATATGCATGTATTTATTAATGCTAATATATGATTGGTCGATACAGACAACAATCATCTAAGCTATGATTGAGTAATATAGCATTGATCATCGATGAGAGAGATATAATAAGCTAATAATTTCAACACTCCCCCTGCTTGACATATCTCAATAAATAAAACTAAAAAATAAAATGTTTAACTATACATCACAAATAGCATCTATGAAGTACATTTACTACAAATAACTATATGTAAAATACTACTTGAGTAATAAGAATGACATAGTAAAGGAAATAAAAGTTTTTGAGAAAAAAAAAAGTTAGTTATGTAAGCCCATTTTTGTAATCAACATTTCAAGTCTGGGTTGCACATGTGGCTTGGTTAATGCATCAGCGATCATTTCATCTATTGCTATATAAACGATATCTATCATCTTTGATTCAACTTTCTCTCGAATAAAGTGGTGCTGAATGTCAATATGCTTTAATCGAGCGTGATTAATTGGGTTTTTGGCAAGGGCAATTGCTGATTGGTTGTCTTCAAATAAGGTTGTTGCACAATTCGGTAAATATCCTAGCTCATCCAATAGGGTGTATAGCCAAATGGCTTCTTTCATCACATGTGCTAATACCATATATTCTGCTTCAGTTGTTGATAGAGCAACAGTTGGTTGGCACTTGCTTGACCAGCTGACGGCTCCCCCTGATAGGTTGAAAATATACCCCATAGTTGATCATCATATATTAATGTCTCCTCCCCAGTTGGCATCACTGAAACTGATCAGCTTTAGATCCTGATCATATCCAAGGCACAGCTTATAATTGGCTGTTCCTTTAATATATTTTAATAATCATTTGAGGGTATGGTGATGTTCTTGCATTGGATTGGCTGAAAATTGACTGATGATGCTAACAGCAGCAGCTAGATCAGATCTCATCCCGATCATCAGGTACATTATGCTACTGATCATTTGTCTGAATAGATTTTAATCTGCAGATTTTCCCCCTTCAGCTTTGAGTTGAATGGATGGATCAAGGGGTGTACTGATTGGCTTGACATCCATTATGTTAAACCTTGTAATGATTTGATTGGCGAAGTGACTTTGATCAATTGTGATTGTGTGTGTTTTTTGATCACACATGACTTGAATACCCAGAAAATATTTAATTTTGCCACAGTCTGTCATATCAAATGCATTGCTAAGTTCTACCTTGAATTTGTTCATCGTTTCTATCAAATCAGCTAGAATTAGTAGATCATCGACATATATAGCAATAATTATCAGCGATTGATCATCTTGTCTTCTTCTTAGATAAATGCTGTGATCTGATTGTAGTCTTATAAAATTTGATTGGCTGAGGTAGTTGTCAATCTTCTGATTCCATATATGAGGTAATTGCTTTAGTCTATATAATGATCGATTAAGCTTACATATAGCTCTCGGTGACAGCTCTGATTGGTCAATTCCTTCAGGTACTATCATATAGATCTCCTTATCAAGATCGCTGTTCAGGAACACAGTTTTTATATCCATTTGGTGAATTTCTAAGTTTAGGGTTGCACCGATTGATAAAAGTGCTCTGATTAATGTGAATTTCACCACAGGAGCAAATGTTTCATTGTAATCAATTCCTTGCTGTTGTGAATATCCCTTGGCAACTAATCTCACCTTATACCTGGCAACTGATCCATCAGTGTTGAGCTTCTTTTTAAATACCTATCTATATCCAATCAGTTTGCATCCTACAGGCACCTCAGGTACAATTATCCATATGTCATTATTCTTAAGTGATTTAAGCTCTTGATTGATTGCTTCCTGCCAAAGCTTTGCATCAGGCAGAGAAATTGCTTCCTTGTAGGTCATTGGGTCATTGGTCGATTCAATTAAATTAGCTTCTGGCATGCGATCTTGCCAAATTTGTAGAGCTTCAGTGTCGATCAATTGTTCAATTGGCTTCCAGGTGTTGTCATCATCATCATCATAGCCTAGCTATTTTACCAGATATTGCCTTTTTTCATCAATCTTGCATTCTCCAATGATCACTTCAATGACATATTCTTGATCTTCTGGGTTGATGATTGTTGAGGATTTTAATATAATAGATTTATTAAATGAGACATCATGGCTGATCTCTATCTTCCTATTGGTTGGATCCCAGAGCCTATATGCTTTCTTTTCATCATGATAGCCAATCATTTTAAGCTTTTTGGATCAGGGCACTAGTTTCGACCTTTTTTCTTTGTGAATATACATATATGCATCAGCCCATATAACACACAAGTTACTGATATCAGGCTTGTAACCATGCTATAATTCAAATGGTGAAGCACTCTCCTTATTGGCTCGCATTGGCAATCAGTTGCATAAATATGTAGCACTTGCAGCAAGTTTAGCCCAAAGTTCATTAGGTATGTCAGCAGTGATTTTAATAGCCCGGATCAACTCTATCAATATCCGGTTATATCATTCGGTGACACCATTTTGTTGTGGCGTGTCTGGCATCGTCATTTCATGATAAATTCCATTTTTGATTAAAAATTCATACATCTCAGTATTTACATACTCTCCTCCTCCATCAGACCGGAGAATCTTCAGTTTTCGGCCCAATTGTGTTTTAGCAAACACCTTGAATGCCCAGAATCGATCAAATGTATCACTTTTATTGTCAATAAAATATGTTGTGATATAGCAAGTGGTATCATCGATGAATGTTAATATATATTTCGCTCTATTGACTGATGGTGTGGGCATCGGCCCATACAGATCTGAGTGTACCCTTCTGATAGGCTCCATTAATTGATTTTTCGCATATTCGAAAGGCTTGCAGTGCGACTTCATGTATTCACACCTGACGCATATTTCAATTTGTCTAGTTGACAGCCGCACATCTCCGAGCCCTGTAACAAATTTGTTGATTGATTGCAGAGTATTTCGGCCCAGATAGCCCAGCCGGTGATGCTATAATATATAGTCATCAATCTTGGAATTAGTGATGTTTGCTTCTAGTACTGGTGATGTCGATAAATGAAATAGATTGCCATCAGCTTGTCCAATTTTGATTTCCTCATGATCTGTACCGATTTTAATTACTGATCCATTGCTTTTGAAGGTTATATCATTTCCGTCATGTGTCAATGCCTATACAGATATTAAATTTCTAGTAATTTCCAGTACATATAAAATGTCCTATAATTTCAGCTCGTTATCAAGCTTAATCATTCCAACATGCATGGCCCATAGCTTCTCATTCCCTGTACACATGACCAAGCCGTCGTGCTCAGCCACCATCTCGAAAATCTCCTATTGGTTGAATATATATTACATAGCACCTAAATCAATGATGGCGCCAATCACCAGATTTGCTTTGGCTCTTGGTTTAGCCTTTTCTTTTTCTGTTTTTACCCAATCATTGAATTTGTTGTATTGGAATATTCTGTGTTCTCCCTTACAGATATAACATTTCCAAGGGTATCCCCAAAAATTCCCACCTCAATGGGCTCCGCGATTGCCACCTCGGTCGCTTCTGTCATTATGATAACTTCCTTAATTGTTTCCATTATTGTTGTTATAGCCTTGGCCTCATCCGGCACTTCCACCTTGGTTGCCGCAACCGCCGCCTTGGTAACCGCCTTGGTAGCCACCTCGGTCTGTCACATGGGCTTTGTCACGCCTTTGTTTACTATCCGGGTCAAATCTGATATATGCAAGTTGTAAAGCCTCCAGCGTTGTTGGCATATTCTCTCATATAAGTATTAATTCCTGGTTCTTAGGGCTTAGACCCCGGAGATATTGTGGTATAGCTTCTGTATCGGTCATATCTTTGATTTGCACCATAATCTGGTTGAACACATTATTATAATCTTCAATCAATCCTTTTTGCTTCATTATTGTAAGCTTATCATGCATTCGTAACAGTTGTTCCATTGGTGTGTATTTTTGCATCATAGCCTCTTTAAGCTCATTCCACAAATTAAATTCTCCTGATGTGTTCACATGCCTCCATAGCTACATTCTAGCATTGCCTGTAATTTTACTGATCACTGCATTGACTTTCTCCTTTTGTACTGATAGATCAGTGCTGGTGATAAATTGCTCTATAGCATCAAAGTAATTAAACAATCTAGATGCACCTCCTGACTCATTGAATTTGTTGATCAATCTTAGGTACTCCTTCGCCAGATCGTTAAGCTTTGTTGATGTTGTTGGTAATGGTAATTATATTTGTATTTGTGGCATGTTGCCTTCTGTAGCTGTGTTCTGATTGGTTGGCATGCTGGGTAATGTATTTGTTTTGTCGATTTTTGCCATCAATTCACCCAATAAGGTTGTTAGTATGTCTAATTTATCTTCCTGATTTCTGATTGTTATAGCTATCTGTTTCTGTCGATCAAGGCTGAATCCTATATTGCTCTGATAGTTGCCATCCAATCCTTCGTCGTTATCAAGGATTTGATATCTGTTGTCTGTTTTTGATTTAGACTGCAATCTTGTCGATCTTGTTGCTGACGACGATGTGTATAGATTGTCTATTTCATTGTGTCATGTCATTGAATGCTATGTTGTTACGTGTTGTTTATCACATTGCTTTATTATGATGTTATTTGTTGCATTGTTTATCATGTTGTTTAACGTATTGTTTACAATGTTAAATAAATGCTTACTGTAATCACAGTTGTAATTGCTATGATTGTGTAAATCTCAGATTGTCCAGCTGTAATTCGAGTGGCTCGGGGCTCATAACCTGTTGAAATTTGATCTTTGAATGTGTGTTTGGGGTAAAGAGCACACTGGCTCATGAAGCCAAATATGCGTGTATTTATTAATGCTTCATTTATTGCAGCTTAGAAGGTGGTAGGTACATTGCAGAGTCTAAAGAACATTTTTGTGAATTTATACTATCCAAAGAGTGTAACAAATGCTAATCTCTTCTATACTTTAGGTATCATTCTAATTTGGTTATATCCTGCCCACAGGTTGAGAGTTGAGTAGATCTGCACTTTCTTCAACATATTCTATAAGTCTTCTGAGTATAAAATTAGGTATGTATGCTTCTTTGTGACTGTGTTTAGCTTGCAATAGTTAATAATCATTCTCTGTTTGTCTTTCTTTAGTACTATACTAATAGGCAATGCTCAAGGGCTCTTTGATCATATAATCACTTCTGACTCTAATAATTCTTAAACATGCTTATATACTGTAACTCAAAATACAAGATAATATAACCAACTTTATATGGAATTGCGATATATACTAAAAACAAGCAAGAGCAAAAGATATACCTTAAGCTACTTTTGCAACCATCAAGACTGAGCCATTTTCATATATTAGAATAGATGTTATAGAACCCATACCAGTAATATTAATAGGGAAAAGATATATTATTTTAGCAATTAATTTCTTTATAAAATATCTGAAGGTAATAGTAGTTGAAGATGTAGATGCATAGATAGTAGCTAAGTTTCTATATACTGATATTATCTACAGATATGAAGTACTAAAGGAAATAACCAGCAACTAAGATATGGAGTTTCTAAATGAACTGATTAGAGAACTTGAGCAGACCTACTATATCAAGTATATCTGAACAATGTTATACTACTTACAAGGAAATGATCAAACCAAGTATACCAACCAAATAGTTAAGAATGTTCTAGTAAAGATTATTAATCAGGAGATATCATAGAACTATTATCTTAATAGTACCTTTTTTGCAGTCTGAACCATTCATTAAGTATTAACAAAGTTTAGTTTCTTCAAGCTTATATATGGGAGATTACCTAACTAAGAGTTTTACTATCTAGAAAAAGATATCAAAATATATAATGACTGTTTATAAGCTTATATTATATAAGATATCAGCAGATTATAACTAATTCAAAAGAAAACATTTGTATTTATCAATAAGGTGCAGAAAAAACAATAGATGAACCAAAATAAGAAGGTAAATACAACTCTCTTATATATATTAAAATATTGTGAAATTATTATAGTTAGCTAAATTATAACTGAAGTAGAAAGGATCATACTATATACAGACTATAAAAGAGAGTATAATTTAGCTTAAGAGATTTAACAGTTCTATTCTCCCTACTCTAATCTACTAAAGTAAAATCAAGGTCTACTATACCTAATAAGTGAAACCTGAAGAAGAATATAGAAAGAGCTATGAAGGAGAAATTGATAAAAAGATCTTAAACTATTAACTGAATATCCCTTGACTAAGAGAAAGACCCCAAAAGACTCCTTCTACTTAGCTAACAATATTATCAATAGTTATACTGTCAAAATCATACAACTGATGCTATAATCCAGTTCCATTAAGAGTAAGCTTACAGCCTATACTATAAAACCAAAAGATAAGAGATAATATTATCTAAGACTAAAAAGGATATCATTAACAAGACTTATATACTTTTTCTTAGATATGAATAGATTCTCTCTAAGTTTTATAGAAAAACTACTGATATATGCAAGCTGACCTTTGCTGAGATTACACAGATCTGATAGATCATTGAGGAAGAGATTATTTTATTACCTTTCAGTTTTAAAAGTAAAACCTTCCTAGTTGAGCTCCCAGATATAATAGTTGACTCCAAACTTCTCTGATTCCATGAATTTACTACTATATTTAATTTAGAGTTACTATGACCTTCTATGTACTTCTATTTTTAGTTGTTTTCATATATTTAAGCTTTATGAACTTTTTGTTGTTATGATGAACTTTTTATTATCATAATGAACTTTTTGTTATTATAATAAACTTTTCACTATTATTACATTAGGAAACTATTTTCAGTTTATAGTCTATAACTAGTATCTGTACTCATAGGCTATTCTCAGGCTGTTTGTGGGCTGCTCTAGCCAGTTTGTGGTTCACAATATTATTCTAGAGATGTTCATGATTTATAATATTATTCTAGAGAAGTTCTAGAGTAGTTTGTAGCTGTTTACCAATAATAGTTTATAGTTTATGACTAGCATCTATATCCATGGCTATTTTGTTCATAGCTCTTAGTAAAATAGTTTATGAATTAATTAACCATTTTTCTAATATATGCACTTTGCAATGATTGAATTATATTTTCATAGTGAAGTCCTTCCTTAGTCTTTTAATTTATATAAATACTCTCTCTATTTCCTATTAAATAAATCAGTTTGTACAAAGTCTTGGAATATTTCAATATCAGTTGTAGTAAAGCTAAATAAGTATAGTATATAGCTGGCAGTAAGGATATATAAACAGAGATATTATATTCAATATTTTAAGTATTCTTAATGAATACATATAGAATGATCAGTTATTAGTATATTTATTATAATATATTATATCTAATATGATATTATATAACTTTTTATAATTTTATTTTATTTAATATATTTAATATATATTAATATATAAGTTTTCTAATATAAATTTATTCCATAATATAAGTTTTATACTATTGTGACAAATGTACTAATAACTGGTCATTCATTCATTTATTGAGAATGCTCAGAGTATCAGATATGATATCTCCCTTTGCATATTCTTACTACAGCTTTATGCTATGCTCTTCAGGCTTTACTATAACTGATATTGAGATATTTTAAGACTCTGTGCAAAACTGATTTTATTTGAATAGAAATAGAGAGGGTATTTATACAAATTGAAAGACTAAAGAATAACTAATAAAGACTTCACTATAAAAATACAATCCAATCATTGCGAAGAATATGTAATGACTCTGGTGGTGGCATTTTGTAGAAATAAAAGTCATCAAGCAGAAATAAAAGTTATCAAGTAGAAATAAAAGTCATCAATGACTAAAAATGGAAGGGGACAGAATGTTATGGTAACTCCTAAATCAAGCATAGTACAAAATTTGTGAAAATCAGTTAAGTTGGGGGTTGGCTATTACATCTAGGGGCTCAACTGGGAATGTCTCGTCCTTGAGACAAAGGGAATAAAATAAGCTCATAAGTGAATTGGTGATATATGAGAGAAGCTAATAAAATAAGCTCCTCTGAATGCAAGTCTCTGAAATTATGTGCATGATCTGTGCTGTGATGAGCATAACATTGTCACCGGTCTTCAGTTAAATCTGTCTAAGTTATTCAAAAATATAAAAATAAGAAAATACTATTCTTGATAAGGATATTACTAAATAAAGAAGTAGCTCATCATATTTCCTTAAATAAACTACTTCTGAAAATTCATGTAAATGTGGAATATAAAATAAAAGAGATAATAAAATAATATTAAATAATGTCCAAATGTAAATAAATGAAATAAGTGTCTATTGAAGATTGCCAAAAAAAAAATAATAATGTCTGATCTGAATAAGAGGAAAAGTTACTGAGGTGATAAATGAAATGTACAATAAATAAAATGTATATCAAATAGAAATACATTATTGTTCAATGTAAAAAAAAAGGTGAAATCAATCAAAAATAAAATAAATAAATTAATTGTTTGATGAATAAATAACTGAATAAAATAGACTCTAGGGCACCAAAATATTAAAAAAAAATATATAACTGAAGACCTAGGCTTGCATTTTCTTTCTCTTTTTCTATATATTATCATTCTATATGCTGGTGTGGTCACTGATCTCATCTGGGTACATGTGTTCAGGTTCATGGGTATGTCTGTTCAGGTATGTGGTTGTTCATGGAGCTTGGCATTGCTTGCTTATCCTGCTCATTTCGGTCATTTTGATCATTCTGACTTCTTTTGTTTTTTGTTTTTTGTTTTTCACTTTTCGTTTTTCATTGCAGATTTCACTAGAATCCCCAAGAATCTCTCCACATGGTGTGTATATAAGTTATTCTACTGATTTTGGTAAGTAAACTCTAGATTTTACCATATGTGATGATCATGGTGCATTCCTTACGATTCAGATATATAATTCATTTTGTTTATCTATAAAGCTTGTTTTCAGGTACCAGCTGATTCGTCAAGTCTATTTTTCTTCTAACCCTTAGGTCATTCAGTCATTCGGGCATGGATCGGGTCCTCGGTTAGGTGTCCTGACTTTTTAGCTTTATATAAGCTTATTCGTTGAGCTGAACTGATTTATCAGTCATTCGAGCTAGGTCATTCAAGCTAGGGTTATTAGCGGGCTATAACCATTGACAATGAGGTGAGTGATTTGGGTATATGTGTATGTGTATGCATATATTATGCTTGTCTGAATGCTATGTGTCAGTCAGACTGAATGTCAGTTAGACTAAATGTCGGTCAGACTGAATCTCGCTATGAGGTATCATCAGTCATGAGGTCTTGGGGCATGGGATTCATGTGTGATTCCATTCTTGGTGACTTGCTTTCTTTTGATGATTCATTTCTTGGCTAGTCTTGTCATTTTAGGCATCTTATCATATGTCTTACCCTCTTGTTGTCCGGATTTGTCTGTTCTCTTTGACCAGAGTTGTCTTCTTACTTGGGTCAGCAATGAGGTGTCCAGAATGAGGTCTCTAGCCTGGGTAAGTTCTTGGGGTCACGCTGAGATTCGGAGTAGATCTTGGGTGGTCATTCACGCATGATTCCGGCAGGTATAAGAATAGGGTCCCGCCACTTGTCTTTCTCCAAAAAGTCTTCTAATTCACACACTACTCCTTTCTCCTATACTTCCATTATGACTTCGCAGTACCAACAATATCCAGTTACTTCTGTCCTTGGCAAGTATTGCCAGAATAATGATGACAAGATTGTCTGTGAAACTCCTCCTACCAGTCATCATTCCTGAATTGTAGCAGATGGTGACAATAAGATCATTCACAAAACTCCTTTGGATCAGCGGTTTTGGGATACAGCAGATTCTGAGGACATCAACATTGATCATTCTCCCAAGTGTCAATGGACAGGTAGGTAGATACAAGGTATCTGTTATGATCTTTGGTAATTGATCGGAAGTGTTCTTGATCATTACTGATTTTCTTTTCTTATGATTTTACTATGTTTTTTTTTTTAAACTTTTAACACCTCTAGCTCCTTCTGTACATCATATTGATTCTTCAATCTTTAGCAGTCCAATACTGAGTCCTTTGGATGTGGATGCAGATGTGGATACAGATGTAGATTAGTCTAATATCTTAGTTATCAGTGCTATCGAAAATGATAATGATGATGAAGAATATGGTCCTAGTTAGTGGTGGGGGTTTCCTGTAGCTGAGGCTTCTAGCCAGTATTCTGATGATGACAATGACAATGAGGTAGCAACTCAGCTACTCGATGAGGGCTTTGATATTGATGCAATACAATATCCTATCTAGGGTAAGTACTATAGTCTGCGGGATCTTTCTGAAGTATTTTCATTTACTAACAATTTTCTTATTCTATGTTTTTACTATATTTTATAAATTGTTCACAGATTCAACAACTTCTAAGAGATGCTCTGATACTAAGGTTGATAATGAGAGAAGTCCTAAGCTAGCTTCAGAGTCTGATTCTGATTCTGATATTGATTCTTTTGATTATTTTTCTCTTATGATTCTATCTGATATTGACGAGGAAGAAGAAGAATTTCCAGAGGTCGATCAGGTCAGTTGATTGATTAGATAGCTTCACTTCTATATATTGATCAAGAGCTGATTCAGCAATAAAGATTTCTTCAGTTAATGATTTGTTTCTTCTCTGAGTTGCTGTGATCATTTTATTCTTCCTCTAGAGCAGGTGTCAGTGGTCCTTCTGGTTATTTCCTATAGTATATACCAGGGTGCGCTGGCTTTGGGGTAGTTATAATTTATCTATTTTTTATTCGATTTCTCCATTTCTCCTTCATTTGGTTTGGTCTGTTCAATCAGTTCACTTCAGTTTCATTCATTTTGGCTTCGTTTACTTCAGCTATTTGGTCAGTTCAGTTCAACTCATTCAATGTGTCTTATTTACATAGTTCAGCTTGTTTGGCGATTGTTTAGCCCTTCAGCTCACCAGCATAGCTATCAGCAATGCCCTTTCGGTAATTTATTTCTCCTATTCATTTCATATAGGTCTTATCTTGGGTAGAACCTGGTTGTACCAGTGATTCAAACCTGTATCTTCAATGCATGCTTTGGCATTTCCTAGTGGCATTTTCCTAGTGGCATTTTCCTATAGCGCATGCCAGTTATACTTTTCGAGGTAGTTTGTTTGTAGTGTTGGGTTATTTCATTTCATTTCATGCAGAGCATCAATTTAATGAGTCCACAGTTATAACAGTTCGGTCCTACTTAAATGAGGACATGAGAGTCAGTCTTTCAATAACTCTCCTGCCAGTCAGCACCAAGATGTGACAAATATACTAATAACTGGTTGTTTATTTATTTATTGAGAATGCTTAGAGTGTCAGACATAATATCTCCCTTTGCATATCCTTACTACAGCTTTGTGCTATGCTCTTCAGGCTTTACTATAACTGATATTGAGATATTCCAAGACTCTGTGCAAAACTGATTTTATTTGGATAGAAATAGAGGGGGTATTTATACAAATTAAAAAACTAAAGAATGACTAATAAAGACTTCACTATAAAAATACAATCCAATTATTGTGAAGAATATGTAATAACTCTGGTGGTAGTATTTTACAGAAATAAAAGTCATTAAGCAGAAATAAAAGTCATCAAGTAGAAATAAAAGTTATTAAGCAGAAATAAAAGTCATTAATGACTAAAAATAGAAGGGGATAGAATGTTATAGTAACTCCTAAATCAAGTATAGTATGAAATTCGTAAAAATCAGTTAAGTTAGGAGTTGGCCGTCACACTATATATAATATATATTATGACAGAATATTTTGTAATAATACTAATTTTAGTCATGTGAGATCATAGTTATATAATCTCAATAATATTGAGACTCTTAGTATTATTGAGACTCTTAGTGTTATTAAGATCTATAATATCACTATAATCTAAAATAGTATTTTGACCTGATATATTATTTTGCTATTTAATTATATTATAACCTGATATAGTATTTTATTTTATCTTAGCTAATCAATTTGTACTAGAAGTTTTGGGTAGCTACCTATATTAGGAAACTATTTTCAGTTTATAGTCTACAACTAGTATCTATACTTATAGGCTGTTTGCAGGTTGTTCACAGGCTGTTTGCAGGCTGTTCTAGCCAGTTCATAGTTTGTGATATTATTCTAGCAAAGTTCTAGAGTAGTTTATGGCTGTTTGCTAATAATAGTTCATAGTCTATGACTAGCATCTGTATTTATAGCTATTTTGTTCATAGCTCTTAGTAAAATAGTTCATAGATTAATTAACTATTTTTCTGATATATATGACACTTTCTCCAATTTGTATAAATACTTTGCTTATAATTAATAATAAAATTTAGACTGTAATAAGCTAAGAAAGCTTACAATAGACAACCCAAGAGATACTAAAGTCTTACTCAAGAAGTGAGCAATTGGAATAGTTTTTTGAGATTCTTATAGATATACCTTTATTTAATCAATTATACATATTCTTGCTAGTTAACACTTATATATACAACCCTTCTTAAGATGCTACTGCATAATCTACTAAGACCCCTAAAATGTATTTTCTATACTTACTTAATTATAGAGTATTTTGCTATTAATATATTTTAGTCTATTACAATTAGTGCTAACTGGTAGAAAATCAATTAATACCTTGACTGATTTGTTATATATATTATATAACTGAACTTACCAAAACCTATAGTAAAAAACAAAAGCAAGAACAGCACTACTACTACTACTGCCTACATTACTATATCTACCTAAAAGAAGACTTTAAGAGAACAAAGAAATTATGTCAAACAGACTACCTACCTTTTACAAATATACTAAAGAGTATGTTTGAGAATTTCTAGATAATTTGAAAAGCTGCTTTGTAGCTAAAAGACTGGCTAGTACCTGATAGATTACTATCCTGACTGCTCAACTTAGAGGATCTGTAAGAGAAATATATTACCTAGCCTTAACAGATGTAGCAGCTACTAGACTAGGAGGGTTACTTCTAGCAGCTACTATAGTAGCTGGAAATAGAGCTATACTTGTACAATTAGCCATTGCTTATTGGGATACTATAAGAATCTGGTTAAAAAAGAAATATTTCACTAAATAGAAATGAGAATCAATTAAGAAACAACTATTTAATATGAAGATATTAATCAATCAGTATCTGAAGGATTGAGTTACTACCATTGATTAGTATATACAACTTTATAGAGAAACTAGCCCTATTATATGAGAAATGGTGTTTATAAATGGCTTACTCACAGATCTTTAATGCTATATCAAGAGGTTTGGCTCTTAAAGAATAGAAAAAAAAGTTAGAATAGTATAAGTCTTTTGGGATACTGAAGTAGGATACTTTGCATCTCTATATAATAAGTTACTACAGAACTTGTATAGGAAGTTCAATACTAGAATATCTATAGTCTAAATAGTATTAATATCAGCCAAATTACTTGAAAAAGATACTATTAAACCAAAGGTAAGAAAGATAACATATAAAGATAAAATAGAGAAGATTATCAAAATATTCTCTAAAATGATAGCATACATTGCTGATCTTAAAGCCAAGATGATCTATCAGAATAAATAGCCAAGAGAAACCTATATTACTAAAGATTGAAACAAGACCAAGATGAATTGTTTTATCTCTAGAAGGTATGGTCACTTTGCTAAGGATAGGAAACTATTCTCAGTTTATAGTCTATAACTAGCATCTGTGCTTATAGGCTGTTCTCAGGCTGTTTATAGGCTGTTCTAGCTAGTTTGTAGTTTTCAATATTGTTTTAGAGATATTCACGATTTGTGATATTGTTCTAGAGGAGTTCTAGAGTAGTTCATAGCTGTTTACTAATAATAGTTTATAGTCTATGACTAGTATCTATGTCTATAGTTATTTTGTTCATAGCTCTTAGTAAAATAGTTTACAACTCTTAGTAAAATAGTTTGTAGATTAATTAACTATTTTTCTAATAAAACTAGAAGTTAGAAGAAAGGCTGAGAGAAGGAGGAAGATAAGAAGGCTAACCATACAAATGTAGTATAGGAAATTGAGAAAGAAGATGAAGAATTTAGTAAGGAATACTTAGAAGTCTACTTTGTCAAAACAGTCAGCTACACCATCACTAGGAAAACTCCTTACTCAAGGAGGAAACCAGCTCAAGTATCTGAAGTTATTATTGAGAAATCTAAGAAACCAATATAGAGATAACAGCTGAATAAAGACCAATAGAACAAAGCCTTCAAGTAGACAATACAATCTGGTGAGACAGTTATTTCAATCACTAGAGATAAAGAAATAACAGATCAAGAGAAGAACAAGGAGAAGAAACCCAGAAGAGTTAGAGAATTCAAATATAACCCTTGATAAGATATTTCCAGTTAGAAGGCCAATATTATTTTTAAGCAACTCTTCTAGATTACACTATTAACAAAGTAGAAAGTAAAAATACAGATTACAGAAACTAAGTTAACTATTTAATTTGAGGAAGTTAACATCATTGAAAAAGAGGAAAAAGAGTAAATTCATATCTCATCTGCCTATATATAGTACAATATTAGAGAACTAGTATATTCAGTTATCATTGACATAAGATATTAGAAAAATGGTTAATTAATCTATAAACTATTTTACTAAGAGCTATGAACAAAATAGCCATAGATATAAATACTAGTTATAGACTATGAACTACTATTGGCAAACAGCTGTGAACTACTCTAGAACTCTACTAAAATAATATTACAAACCTCGAACATCTCTAGAACAATATTGTGAACCACAAACTAGCTAGAACAGCTTGCAAACAACCTGTAAACAGCCTACTAGTATGGATGCTAGTTATAGACTATAAACTGAAAATAGTTTCCTGATGGAGTAGGAGTTAGCATTATCACTAAGCATTTCCTAGACTGCTTAGAATAAGATATTAATAAACTTACTACCTCTACATTAGTCATCATAAGTGAAAAAAGCAGTGTACTCTTAGAAGTAATCTGAGAAGTACTAGTTTAGTTTAGAACAGAAATTATATCTATCAGAATGAGTATCACCAATACATAATCCTATAATGCTGTTTTAGACAACAGTTGGTTGAAGAAAGCCAAGACTAAAATTGATTTAGACATATAGAGATTAATCTTCATCAACTATAGAAGGAAGTTTAGCATATCTCTGGACATTTAGAAAGGAGTAGTACTGAAACTTACCCAGAGACCTGAAGATGAAAGTGATATAGATAAAGAAATAACCCTTGGACAGGTACACCTTAATATGGTAGAAGAAAAAGAAGCCAATATAGTAATTCATAGTAAATACCTATCTGATATCTTTGGAGAAGAATCAGTTGATTAAATACAATATGAGAAATATATAATGTCCATTTTATAAACAATGCATCTATTGTACTGAAATGATATGTACTTATAGTGATATAAAGTTGATATCTTACCAGAACACCTTGAAGATATACCTGCTTCTCAAGAGAAGGATCAAGAAACTAAGATTATTACAAACTCACTAAAGGATCTCATTCCCAATAAACTAAGGACTGTACAATGGAAGGAACTTTCACCCATTTGCAGACAATACTAGAGAAGTTTAGAATTATTTCTAGATGAATATTGAACATATTAGTAAAGAACACCTTTAGAGAAACTACAACATTTACCTATAAGAATACTATTGGAATGAAGTCAACCCCTATAATCTTTGGAAATATGAAAATTAAGTCAGATATCCAGACAAGCTGTATGACATCAAATATCATAGAACTTGGAGAGAATACTATACTCAAAGAAAATGAAGATGAGGAAATACCCAAGAACAATGAAGTTTACACTACTCAGATACTTGCTGAAGTTAGAGCCTTATTCTGGGATAATAATAAAGATGATAGATCTATCTTAATTGAAGAAAGTGACTCAAACTTAAAAGAAGAAATTATTATCTTAGAAGAAATAATTTACCCTAATAAATGTATTAATATATAATATTAGTAGTAGAAGAACTTATAGCAGAATCTATCTCAAGATACAACTCATGAGTAGTGGAAGAAACCTAACATCTCTATCTTTGAAGAAGTATTCATAGTTAAAAAGATAAAAATAGCAACTTGAGTTAAGAAACTGACAAAAACTACAATTATATCAAAGAGAAAAACTGAAGAAGCCACAGGTTACAACCTATATATAGATAAAAACTGCATCTTAGAACTAAAATCATCAGCCTATTAGGAAACTATTTTCAGTTCATAATCTATAACTAGTATCTATGCTTATAGGCTGTTTGCAGGCTGTTTGTAGGCTGTTCTAGCCAGTTTGTGGTTTACAATATTGTTCTAGTAGAGTTCTAGGGTAGTTTGTAGCTGTTTATGACTGTTTGCCAATAATAGTTTATAGTTTATGACTAGCATCTATATTCATAGCTATTTTGTTTATAGCTTTTAGTAAAATAGTTTGCAGCTCTTAGTAAAATAGTTTGTAAATTAATTAACTATTTTTCTGATAGCCTTTTATGAAAATCAGAATTGCTATTGCTCTACTACTTGGATAATATGTATAACTATAAGCAAGAAGTAGACTCTACTACAATTATCAGAAAAATAGTTAATTAATCTATAAACTATTTTACTAAAAGCTATAAACTATTTTATTAAAAGCTATAAATAAAATAGCTATAGATATAGATACTAGTTATAGACTATGAACTATTATTAGTAAATAGCTATAAACTACCTTAGAACTTTACTAAAATAATATTACAAACCATGAATATCTCTAGAACAATATTGCAAACTATGAACTGGCTAGAACAGCCTGCAAACAGCCTATAAACAGCCTATAAGCATAGATGCTAGTTATAGACTATAAACTGAAAATAGTTTCCTGATAATTCTGGAATAGGAGCCTTTCCTGGATTAATAGATAAGGACTACAGAAGAGAAATTGAAGTTGGATTAGTCATCCATAACCATAGTCAATTTGCAGTATACTAAGGAGACTGAATTGCCCAAATAGTGATCATCAGATATAAATAGCAATTATTAAAAGAAGTAAAAGACTTAAAAGAAATATAATATAGAAAGAAAAGATTTAGATCTACCAAACAGGTCAACATAATAATAGAGAGACTAGATAACTAGAAGAATGCTAAGAAGATATCTACTCTCTTAACAAAAACCTATTACCAAATCAGAAAAAGCAGTTATTGTAAGGATGAAACTCTGAAATCGGCTAAGTACAGAAGATATAGGGGGCTCAATCAGGAACTAGTAGCTGGGCTAAAATCCATACTGTAGGTAAAATCAAAGTAGAAAATAGAGTGTGTGGAGAAATAAAACTATGAAAATATTAAAGTGTATGTTAAGAGGTACTAGGGAATATTAGTCCCTTCGGATGTGTATTGGCAATCAATTATCTATTAGATGTCAAAAAAAAGATTCTCTTTCTCAGCTCGAATTCACTAAGCAATACTTTCTTCACTAGTTGCGTTTGGATTATTAGACTCATATTAGGCTCAAGCTCAGGTAAAGATTTATTGAATGGAAATAAAGAGGGATATTTATACAGTTTTGAAGAGATGCTATATGGATAGCTGCCCTGTTACTACTCTCAAAACTATTGGCTATTCAAAGTATAAACTAATTATGAATTTATGTAATGTAACAAGTTATATAAGTTATAGATTTAAGACAGTTAAAGATTTATGACAGTTAAAAAGTTAAGACAGTTAAAAGGTTTTACAAATTAAGGAACTGTTCCAATTGGTTGAAATCTCTTTGTATTATGCTAATTTCTTCTTTAAGTTCCTCAAAGGCAGTTTAAGATAGCTGGTGAAATGCAGATAGTCCAATTTTGGTAAGTCTTTTCAAGGCAGCTGGTCGGAACTGGAAGAGTCCATAAATCTGGAGGGTAATCCTTTAAGATTGGAGTAGAATCTCTTGATGTAGTGCTCATTTGCATGCCTCTGCATGTCATCAATCCCATACATGTTCGAGATCTTCTTCCCAGATTCTTACGATCTTATAGTAGACCTGAAATTTGTCTTGTGTCTATCGTTTCTGAGCAATGTCGATGTTCTTCATTATTATTTGAGTCCTTCGTAGAGCAGATCCTTCCTTAGGTAATAGTTTGGATGGAGGGTCTTTTAAGGCTCGGTATGCTTCAATGACTTGGCTTCAGAGATATTTGTTATTGTTGAATCAGGGCATTTCATACTTGTATGAATCTTTCAATCTCCTCTTATTACTCCCCTATTTATAAGCATCATCTTCAGATAGCTGATAAATCAATTTCATGCAAAGTATTATTTAACTTTTCCATGGTATACTGGTGTTGGCTGAATTGTTCCTTTTGGGCTTCAGATCCAGATCAAGGTTTCCTTCATATCTTGAATATAGTATGGTCCTTCCCATTTTGGTTCAAGTTTTGCTGACTAAGAGGCTTCAACAATATTTTGATATATCAAGATTTGATCCCCAATATTTAATATTTCAACCAGTAGATTCTTGTACTTTTGTCAATCTTATACTTTTTGGATGAACTTTTGTACCTTGTTTCGAATACATTTCAGTCTCTTCATACTATATGTCATTAAGCTCCAAATTCGTTCTTCATATGATTCTCTCATGTCAGCTTGTGGTACTCCCCTATTTGGCAATCTCCTATAGACTAACTCGAAAGGGCTGAAAGTTATAGTCTTCTGTTGTAAGTATCTGATTGCGAATAGTGCGGATGGTAACCAAAAGTCCCAGTCAGTATATATCTTGCTCATCTTTGAAATTGTATTCTTGATCATCTGGTTCATTTATTCGGTGAGTCCATTTCCTTGAGGGTGATAGGCAGTGGTTCGGATATGTTGGATGTGGTATGTCCAATTTAATTCTTTTACTAGATCATTGCAAAATTCTATTTCTCTGTTAGATGTTATCTGTTTTGGTAGTCTATGTTGGCAGATGATTCATTCATGTATAAATTCTGATATTGTCTAAGCGTCTGATATCTCCAAGGATTCTGCTTCAAGTCATTTCATTAACCAGTCAACTGCTATGACGATATATTTCTTTCCAGTAAGGGTCCATGGAAGGGGTCCAATTACATCAATTCCAATATGTTCAAAAGGGACATTTGGTGTCATACTGGGTTGCTGGGGTATAAAATCCTTGATTGTTTTTCTCTTCTGGCAAGTATCACATATCCTGATATAATATTGTATGTCTTTCCACATTTGTGGCCACCAGTAAATTTTTGCTAACTGCTGATAGATTTATTCCACTCCTTGATATCCAGATAAGTGATAATTATGTACTTCTAATAAAATGTTGTTCACATGATGTGTTGGGATAACTATGTGTCGATATTCTTTATCTGTTTGTGATATTTTATATAACTCTCCATCCTGATATTCAAAGTTTTGTCGGCTCCTAAGTACAATCTTCTTTCTCCATTCGTTAACTATTGATATTTTTCCTCTTCCTAAATACGTTGTGATCTGATAGTATAACTTCTGATTTATTGGAATCGCACAGTCTTTTCTCAGGGTGATGTCTCCCTTCTTAGTATTCTAGACAATGCATTGGCATGCTGGTGTGTCTTTCCAGATTTGTGCTGGACCTTGAAGTCGTACTCCTGAAGTCTCATGATCTATCAGGCATAGATTCTGGTAGGTTGAACTTTGTTGAATAACCACTTGAGGGCTGCATGATCTGTAATAAGGGTAAACTTTTGTCCAATCAGATAGTGGCAGAAGTACTCAATTGCCCAAGTTGCTGCCAAGCATTCCAATTTGGTTACTTTGTAATTAGCTTGTACTGGATTGGTTCCTTGCTGGCATATGTGATCACATGTTCATTCCCTTGTTTGTCTATCTGCATTAGGACAGCTCTAAGTCCTTTAGCTGATCTGTCAGTGTATAAGGTAAACAGTTTTTCCCAGTCAGGTCATTTTAGGATTGGTGCACTCATAAGAGCTTCTTTGAGTTCTTCCATAGCTAAATGTTAGGGCATTCCGAATTCAAACTGAATTCCTTTCTTAAGCAGGTGGTGTAGGGGTCATACAATCATGGAAAAGTCCTTGACAAATTTTCAGTAGAAGATTGCTAGTCCTAAAAAGGCTTGTAACTCAGATACATTTGTAGGTACTGGGTAGGTTCGGATCTCCTTGGTCTTGCTTGGGTCAGTCCTCAGTCCTTCTGCTGTGATGATGAATCCCAAGTACTTCATTTCTGTTTCTCCGATTGTGCACTTCTTTGCTTTAAGTCTGAATCCACTTTCTCGAAGTCTGCAAAAAATCTCAATGATTCCCTTAACATTGTTGAAATTATTAGCTTATTATATCTCTCTTATTGACAATCGATATACATCACTCAATTGTGGCTTAGATGATCTTTGTTTGTATTGACCAATCATATTTTAGCATTAATAAATACACGCATATTGGCTTCATGAGCCAGTGCACTCTTTACTCTAAACACACATTCGAAGATCAATTATTTCAATAGGTTATGAGCCCTGGGCTACTCGAATTGCAGCTCGACAACCTGAGATCTATGCAATCATAGCAATTACAACTGCGATTACAGTAAGCATTTATTTAACATTGTAAACAATGCATCAAACAATGTGATAAACAATGCAACAAACGACACCGCGATAAAGCAACACAATAAACAACATGTAATGATATAGCATTCAACGACATAATGAAATAGACAATCTATACATATCATCATCAGTAACAAGATCAATAAGATTGCAGTCTAAATCAAAAACAGACAACAGATATCAAACCCTTGATGATAACGAAGGATTGGATGGCAACCATCAGAGCAATATAGGATTTAGCCTTGATCGACAGGAACAGATGGTTATAACAATCAGAAATCAGGAAGATAAATTAGATACACTGACAACCTTATTGGGCGAATTGATGGTAAAAATCGACAAAACAAATACATTACCTAGCATGTCAACCAATCAGAATGCAGCTACAGAAGGCAACATGTCACAAATATAAACACAATCACCATCACCAACAACATCAACAAAGCTTAACAATTTGGCGAAAGAGTACCTAAGATCAATCAACAAATTTGATGGATCAGGAGGTGCACCCAGATTGTTTGATTACTTTGATGCTATAGAGCAATTTATCACTAGTGCTGATCTATCAGTACAAAAGGAGG
The DNA here is from genome assembly GCA_003990785.1 of Endogone sp. FLAS-F59071. Classification (NCBI taxonomy): domain Eukaryota; kingdom Fungi; phylum Mucoromycota; class Endogonomycetes; order Endogonales; family Endogonaceae; genus Endogone; species Endogone sp. FLAS-F59071. The sequence continues at coordinate 18,713 of RBNK01000027.1, read as the reverse complement.
AAGTCAATGCAGCGATTAGTAAAATTACAGGCAATGCTAGAATGTGGCTATGGAGGCATATGAACACATTGGGAGAATTTGATTTATGAAATGAGCTTAAAGAGGCTATGGTGCAAAAATACACACCAATGGAACAATTGTTATGAATGCACGATAAGCTTGCAATGATGAAGCAAAAGGGATTGATTGAAGATTATAATGACGCGTTCAACCGAATTATAGTGCAAATTGAAGACATGACCAACACAGAAGCTATACCACAATATCTCTGGGGTCTAAGCCCCAGGTACTGGGAATTAATACTTGCACAGGAGAATATACCGACAACGCTGGAGGCTTTATAACTTGCATGCATCAGATTCGACCCAGATAGTAAACAAAGGCATGATGAAGCCCATGTGACAGACCAAGGCGGCTACTGAGGCAGCTATCGAGGTAGCTATCAAGGCAGTGGTTACAACAACCGAGGCAGAAGTGCCGGACGAGGCCAAGGGTATAACAATGATAATGGAAACAATCAAGGAGGTCATCATAATAACAGAGGTGACCAAGGCGGCAATTGCAGAGCCCATCGAGGTGGGAATTTTCGAGGACATCCTCAGAAGTGTTATGTCTGTAAGGGAGAACACAGAATATTTCAATGTAACAAATTCAATGATTAGGTAAAAATAGAAAAAGAAAAGGCTAAATCGAGAGCCAAAGCAAATCTGATGATTGGCGCCATCATCGATTCAGGCACCACACAACATATGTTCAACCAATTGGAGATTTTCAAGACAGTGGCTGAGCATGATGGCTTGGTCATATGTACAGGGAACGAGAAGCTATGCACCATGTACATTGGGATGATTGAGCTTGATAACAAGCTGAAATTACAGGACATTTTATATATACCAGAAATCACTAGAAATTTAATATCTGTGCAGGCATTGACACATGATGGAAATGACATAATCTTCAAAAGCGACGGATCAGTAATTAAAATCGGTGCGGATCATAAAGAAATCAAAATTGGACAAGCTGATGGCAACCTATTTCATTTATCGACATCACCAGAGCTAGAAGCAAACATTGCCGATTCCAACATCACCGATTCCAAGATTAATGACTATACATTATGGCATCACTGGCTAGGCCATCCAGGCCAAAATACTCTGCAATTAATCAACAAATTTGTCACAGGGCTCGGAGATGTGTGGCTGTCAACTGGACAAATCGAAATATGTGCTGGGTGTGAATACGCAAAGTCACACCACAAGCCTTTCGGACATGCGAAAAATCGATAGATGGAGCCTATCAGAAGGGTGTACTCAGATCTGTATGGGCTGATACCCACGCCATCAGTCAATAGAGTGAAATATATATTAACATTCATCGATGATGCAACTCGCTATATCACAACATATTTTATTGACAATAAAAGTGATATATTTGATCAATTCTGGGTATTCAAGGCATTCACTGAAATGCAATCAGGCTGAAAACTGAAGATTCTCTGGTCCGATAGAGGAGGAGAGTATGTAAACACCAAGATGCATGAATTTTTAATCAAAAACAGAATTCATTATGAAATGATGATGCCGGATATGCTGCAACAAAACGGTATCACCAAATGATATAACTAGACATTAATGGAGTCGATCTGGGCTATTAAAATTACTACTGGCATACCTGACAAACTTTGGGCTAAACTTGCTACAAATGCTACATATTTACACAACCAATTGCCAACATGAGCCAATAAGGAGAGTGCTTCACCATTTGAATTATGGCACGGTCACAAGCCTGATATCAGTAACTTGTGCATCATATGGGCTGACACATATATGCATATTCACAAAGGAAAAAGGTCAAAACTGACGCTCCGATCCAAAAAGCTTAAAATGATTAGCTATTATGACGAAAAGAAAGTATATAGGCTCTGGGATCCAACCAATAGGAAGATAGAGATCAGCCATGACATCACATTTGATAAATCTATTATATTAAAATCCCCAACAATCATCAATCCAGAAGATCAAGAATATGTCATTGAAGCGATCATTGGAGAATACAAGATTAATGAAAAAAGGCAATATCTGGTAAAATGGCTAGGCTATGACAATGATGATGACAACACCTGGAAGCCAATTGAACAATTGATCGACACTAAAGCTCTACAAATTTGGCAAGATCACATGCCAGAAGCCAATTTAATTGAATCAACCGATGACTCAATAACCTACAAGGAAGCAATTTCTCTGCCTGATGCAAAGCTTTGGGAGGAAGCAATCAATCAAGAGCTTAAATCACTTAAGAATAATGACATGTGGACAATTGTATCTGAGGTGCCTGCGGAACACAAGCCGATTGGATATAGATGGGTATTTAAAAAGAAGCTCAACACTGATGGATTGGTTGCTAGGTACAAGGCAAGATTAGTTATCAAGGGATATTCACAACAGCAAGGAATTGATTACAATGAAACATTTGCTCCCGTAGTGAAATTCATATCAATCAGAGCACTTTTATCGATCAGTGTAACCCTAAACTTAGAAATTCACCAAATGGACATAAAAACTGCATTCCTGAATGGTGATCTTGATGAGGAGATCTACATGATAGTACCTGAAGGAATTGACCAATCGGAGCTGTCACCGAGAGCTGTGTATAAGCTCAATCAATCATTGTATGGACTAAAGCAATCACCTCATATGTGGAATCAGAAGATCGACAACTACCTCAGCCAATTAAATTTTATAAGACTACAATCAGATCATAGCATTTATCTAAGAAGAAGACAAGATGATCAATCACTGATAATTATTGCTATATATGTTGATGATCTACTAATTCTGGCTGATTCAATGGAAACAATGAACAAATTCAAAGTGGAATTTAGCAATATATTTGATATGACAGACTGTGGCGAAATTAAATATTTTTTGGGTATTCGAGTCATACGCGATTGAAAAACATACAATTACAATTGATCAAAGTCACTTCACCAATCAAATCATTACAAGGTTTAACATGATGGATGCCAAGCCAATCAGTACACCCCTTGATCCATCTATTCAACTCAAAGCTAAAGGGGGAAAATCCGCAAACCAAAGTCTATTTAGATAAATGATCGGTAGCATAATGTACCTGATGATCAGAACGAGACCTGATCTAGCTGCTGCTGTCAGTATCATCAGTCAATTTTTAGCCAATCCAATGCAAGAACATCACCATGCTCTTAAACGATTATTAAGATATATTAAAGGAACAGCCAATTATAAGCTGTGCCTTAGACGTGATCAGGATCTAAGACTGATCAGTTTCAGTGATACCAACTAGGGAGGAGACATTAATACACGATGATCAACCATGGGTTATATTTTCAACCTATCAGGAGGAGCCATCAGCTGGTTAAGCAAGTGCCAACCAACTGTTGCCCTATCAACAACTGAAGCAGAATATATAGCATTAGCACATGCGACGAAAGAAGCCATTTGGCTATGTACCCTATTGGATGAGCTAGGATATTTACCGAATTGTGCAACAACCTTATTTGAAGACAACCAATCAGCAATCGCCCTCGCCAAAAACTCAATTAATCACACTCAATCAAAGCATATTGACATTCAGCACCACTTTATTCAAAAGAAAGTTAAATTAAAGATGATAGATATCGTTTACATGGCGACAGATGAAATGATCACCGATGCATTAACCAAGCCACTTGCGTGACCCAGACTTGAAATGTTGATTGCAAAAATGGGCTTACGTAACTAACCTTTTTTTTCTTCTTTAAAAACTTTTATTTCCTTTACCATGTCATTCTTATCACTCAAGTAGTATTTTATATATAGTTATTTGCAGTAAATGTACTTCATGGATGCCATTTGTAATGTATAGTTGAACATTTTTATTTTTATTTTTTTATCAAGATATGTCAAGCAGGAGGAGTGTTGAAATTATTAGCTTATTATATCTCTTTCATCAACGATTAATATATGTTACTCAATTGTGGCTTAGACGATCTTTGTTTGTATCGACCAATCATATTTTAGCATTAATAAATATATGCATATTGGCTTCATGAGCCAGTGTGCTCTTTACTCTAAACACACATTTGAAGATCAATTATTTCAACAGACATGACTTGGCTAGTCTGGTGAGTATAGCTGAATATCGTTGATGTATACTGTAATGTTCTTACCAATTATGTTTCTGAAGACATCTGTCATTGCTTTTTGGAAAGATGGTAGGGCATTGCATAACCCAAAGAGCATCCGGATATACTGGTAGTGACTATCTTGTATTACAAATATAGATCGTTCACTTGCTTCAGGAGTAAGTGTAATTTGGTGATATCCGGTGTACAAATCGAAACTTGAGAAGTATTGAGGCTGCTTCTCCACTAAATCCAGTAAGTTATCAATCCTTGGTATAGGAAATGCATCTTTTTTTGTGATGGCATTAAGGGCTCAGAAGTCCACACAGAATCTTGGGGCTGTTGTTTCAGTTCTGGTTTCATCCTCATTAATGATAATTTCCTTCTTTGATACAATGACAATAGGGAATCCCCAAGGGCTCTTTGATTTAATGATTATGCCATCATTTTCTAATCAAGTGATTTCTTCAGTAACCTATTTTCGGTAGCTTGGGTTGAGGTGGTAGGGTACCTTCTTGATTGATTTATGGTCACCTGTATTGATATGATGTTGATACTTGGGGTCCGCTCCTGTGGTACTTTCCAAACTTGTTATAAAGATATCTTGGTTCTTGTTGATAATCGCCTTGATTTCCATGATTTGTCCTTTTTGTAAGTTTCTTCCGATTTTGACTGCTAGACAGTTATTCTTTCCTTCTTCTTTTCGATTTACTGAAATTTGTCATTGGTTTACAATAGCTATATTGACTCCAGTTGATCCGAATCTGCCTTGACCTCTGGCTGTAGTTCTGACCAAGTTGGGGTATTATTCTTAGAGTGTAACCGTTACATAAGGTAGGATGATTATTTGTACAACTCAGTCTCCTTTTTCTAGATCAATCCGATTGGTTCGGTGTCAGTTGACTACAATGACTCTAATAGTTCTGATATAATCTTGATCGATTACTCCTACATCCATAGTGAGTTCTGCTTTTGCCAATGAGCTCCTTGGTTTCACTATTCCGAAATGTCCTTTTAGTATTTCTAAGGCAAATCTGGTGTCAAGAATTGTGCTATCTCCAGGTTGTAGAGATATGCTTTCTGGGGTTATAAGGTCAAGTTCTGCTGATCCTTCTGTGGCATGCTGAGGTAATGGTAGCTCATAGTTGGTTCGGCGAGCATTGATCATAATGTTGATCATGTCCTCATTGTATTCTTAGTGATGTTTGTTGTCCCAGTCTTTGAGATAGGTTCTATGATACTTGTAGTCGAAGTGTTGGTCTGGATACTCTGATCTTTTGGCTACTATCCACATGTCTTATACATTCCATTCATCCTAGTATTTGTTCTAAAAATCATCTCAGTTTCCAAAGAAATGTGACTTGCCAATGAAAGATACCTTCTCTTTGCAGATATCCCAGATGTGGCTTCCATCTTTAAAGGGGTATAGTTGTTTTCCTGAGTAAGGTCCTTGATGAAGGTCTGGCATTTCTTGCTTCTTGAGTTGTAGAGGCTTGTTATGTATCTGTGGTTTGGCAGGTATGTATTCCTGAAGGATATCTTCTTTTGGGATCTGCTTTGTTTGTGGACAGTCACACATCATTTCTGCACAATAAATCCTTTGTTCGCAGAATAGATAGTATTGGTATTTCATGTTCTAACCAATGAGGTAGTTCCGTTCTTTCTTGTAAAGTAGTTGCCAGCCATGTTGAGCTTTTTCTTCATCATCAGTATCCTCGAAGTTAAAATCATAGCTTGATCTAGGCTGGGTAACCATAACTTGATTGGGTTCATGCGTAACATCCTCTGTTTCAGGTCGAGCTCCCTTTTGAATATTGATAGAGATCTGGAAGGTTCTTCCTCTGCAGGTAATCCTTATTCTTTTACCAAAGATATCAATGATGGCTCTTGCTTTGTCTAGCCATTCATTTTCTAAGATAACATCATAGGTCTGCATGTTAACGACAAGCATAGTCACAGGTATAGTGATATCTCTGAATTGGATAGGAATATCCTTTATTTTTCTGAGGGGTATTGCATGGTTACCACCTAATGTAGTGAAGTTCAGACTTGTTGGCAGTTTGATTCCCCATCCTAATCTGTCAAGTGCTTTCTTGGTGATGATGCATCCTTCTGCTCCTGAATCAATAATGGCTTCAAATAGTATTGACTCAATAATACATGTAGCAATAGCTAAGGCTTTCCTGGTATCTTCTTCATCACTCATTTCTTCTGCTGATGGTTGGGCCTGGTTGATCTTGATCACCTTGAATCCTGGTTTGGTATCACTCAGTTCTTCTCTGATTTGAGTCTTGATGGCCAGATTGAGTTCCACTGCTTGAGTAAAGGTCATGCTAACTTGGCAATTCTTCATGTCTTCCTAGGCATTATAGTAATAGGTTTTAGTGCATTGAGTCCAAGTTTCATGGCTTGGGCTTTCTGACATTGGTTGATCTTGACTAGATTCCTCGAACTTGCTGAAATCCAGGGCCTCATATATGACTTCAGGCTTCTTGCACTTGATGACTACCTCAGGTTCCTCGTTCTTCTTGTTTCCTTCCAGGTGATTGTAAGGCTTTCCTAGAGGTTGGCCTGGTTTCCTTCCTAGTATAGCTAGTAGAATCCAGATATCTTCATTGTCACTGTCTTTGAAGATCTCTCGAATTTGGAGGGTTGGTGTTTGTGCAAGGTATATCCCATCTCTCTGTCTGGCCTGCTGTTGGTGGTTATTGTTGCTTGGTTCTGCTCTTCTATTTGTCTTTGACTGACAATTTCTAGCAATGTGTCCTTCTTCTCTACATTTGTAGTATGTTAAGAATCGATCGTAATTCCTATTATTCTGATTGTTGTTCTGATTTGCAGGTTGGGCACTATAAGAAGAGTTGTAAGACTGTCATCTAGGTTGGTACTGCTTTTTCTCAATGTTGGCGATGTGTGCTTCCATCCTGGCAAACTTGGCAGTTAGCTCATCAATATCTCGCTCAGTAGGTACTGGTTTTCCAGTTGATGTTTTGTTGATGACTGGTGTAGGGTGGTATAGCTCACTAACTTCTCTTCTTCTGAATATGGGTGCTACTATCTGTTGATAGATATCTTGACTTGGATTTCGTGCTAGCCAATATCTCTGAGCAAAATTAACTTTTCTAAGTAGATTGAGGGTGGTAGGTGATGACCAAATCATAAGTGCTAATTCTACTTGTATTCCCTGCATAAAGGTTGATTCTGCTACCTGGTCTTGAACTGCATCTACGTATCCTGCAGTTTTGATCATGGCTCAGACTTTGGTGTAGAACTCCAAAGGTGACTAGCCTTTTTCTTGTATAGTTTGCATAATCTGATCTCTCAACTGTTATTGTATTTCCACTATGTGATATCTGATTCTCAACCATGTATAACATATTGTGATGGATGCTACATCCATTGGTGGTGCTGCTAATCCTCTATTTGCTGCTCCTGCTGCAATTGCTGCATTGTATTGGGTCTTTACCAGTCCTCTAAGTGCTACCACAATGATGCTGCCATGTTGTGCTGCATTTAGTCCTCTTGCTACCATATAAAGTTAAATGTTATCAATAAATTGGTTTACTAACTTGACTGGTGTGTATCCTGAAAAGGTAGGTGGTGATAGTGACATATCGAAATTTTGTTCTGTTGGTTCTTCTTCTTGTTCTTCAAATAGTGTGTTGATTTCAAAATCATTAGTCCAATACCAGATTGGTCCGTCCAATTCTTCTTAATAAATACTTTCTACTCCTTCACTATCATGTTCACTTTCAGTTCCTTCTCTTGATAGTTAAATATACTCATAGGTGATAGTAATTCTAATAGTACTTGTAGATACATCTGATCTATCCAATTCTTGTGATAGTCTTCAGTAGTGTTTCCGAATCAGTGTTCTTACTAGTCTTGGTGGTATATCTGGATGGTCCATCTTGTCAAAGTTATTCACAGTAGTGAAAGTATATCACTGGAGTATGTACTCAATAAAATCGAATATTAACCCCCCTATGTTGAGCACTAAAATGTGAGGATGAGACTCTAGAATCGGCTAAGTATGGAAGATATAGGGGGCTCAATTTGGAACTAGTAGCTGGGCTAAAATCTATACTGTAGGTAAAACCAAAGTAGAAAATAGAGTGTGTGGAGGAATAAAACTGCAAAAATATTAAAGTGTATGTTAAGAGGTGCTAGGGAATATTAGTCCCTTTAGATGTGTATTAGCAATCAATTATCTATTAGATATCAAAAAAAAGGTTCTCTTTCTTGGCTCGAGTTCACTAAGCAATACTTTCTTTACCAGTTGTGTTTGGATTATTAGACTCATATTGGGCTCAAGCTCAGGCAAAAATTTATTGAATAGAAATAAAGGGGGATATTTATATAGTTTTGAAGAGGTACTATATGGGTAGCTGCCCTGTTACTACTCTCAAAACTATTGGCTATTCAAAGTATAAACTAATTATGAATTTATATGATGTAACGAGTTATATAAGTTATAGATTTAAAATGGTTAAAGATTTACGACAGTTAAAAAGTTAAGATGGTTAAAAGGTTTCACAAATCAAGGAACTGTTCCAATTGGTCGAAATCTCTTTATATTATACTGATTTCTTCTTTAAGTTCCTCAAAGGCAGTTTGAGATAGCTGGTGAAACGTGGATGGTCCAATTTTGGTAAGTCTTTTCAAGGCAGCTGGTCGGAACTGGAAGAGTCCGTAAATCCGGAGGGTAATCCTTTGAGATTGGAGTAGAATCCCTTAATGTAATGCTTGTTTGCATGCCTCTGCATGTCATTGATCCCATACATGTTCGAGATCTTCTTTCCAGATTCTTGCGATCTTATAGTAGGCCTGAAATTCATCTTGTGTCTATCATTTCTGAGCAATGTCAATATTCTTCATTATTATTTGAGTCCTTTGTAGGGCAGATCCTTCCTCAAGTAATAGTTCGGATAGAGGGTCTTCTAAGGCTCAGTATGCTTCAATGACTTGGCTTCAGAGATATTCATCATTGTTGAATTAGGGCATTTCATACTTGTATGAATCTTTCAATCTCCTCTCATTATAGAACTTACTGAAGGAGTATAAGGATATCATTATAATCAGCTTCAAGAACCTCCCAGACCAAGTCTTCTTCACTCATTATATTGATACAGGAGAAGTCAAACTAATCAAACAAGTACTCTACAGATTGTCAGCTAACTACTATAACTTTATATTATAATAGACTAAAATATATTAATGGCAAAATGCTTCAGTATGAGCAAGTATAGAAAATATATTTCAGGGGTCTTAGTAGGTTATGCAGTAGCATCTTAAGAAGGGTTTGTATCTGTATAAGTATTAACTAGCAAGAATTAAGTGTGATCAATTGAATAAAAGTATATCTGTTAGAATCTTAAAACTATCTCAATTGCTTACTCTCTGAGTAAGGCCTTTTACTATTCCTTAGGTTGTCTGTTGTAAGCTTTCTTAGCTTGTTGCAGTCTGAATTTTATTATTAATTGTGAGTAGAGTATTTATACAAATTGGAGAAAGTACTATATGGATGGCTGCTCAAAACTCCCAGTATAAATTAATTGGCTAAGGTAAAATAAAATACTATATCAGGTTATAATATAATTGGGTGGTGAAATAATATATTAGAATAGAATACTATTTTAGGTTATAGTGATATTTTAGATCTCAATAATACTAAGAGTTTCAATAATACTAAGGGTCTCAATAATACTAAAAGTCAGGTAACTGTAATCTCACATAATCAAATTTAGTGTTATCATAAAATATTCTATCACTATGCTAAATTTTTAAGTTAATATAAAGTATTGTCCTGGCCTATATATTCAGATAATAGATGATTGTACACTAATAATAAAATGTTTAATACATCCTTCTCCTAAATTACTAGAATAATATATTCCTTCTTTTTTCAATATAATAAATTATTCTAAATTTCATACTATCTGCTTATGGTTAATAAAATATTCTTTATTCAATCCTCTATATCTTTCCTAATTTCTCTCCTCATCAACCAAATTATCAAATTATAGTATAGTGTTGCATTTATTCTTGTACTCTACCTTAGGTATCTAATATCATTCTACTAAGTATGTTAGCATTTTAATTTGTCTTTCCTTTTCTGAATTTCACTATAAAGTTAAATTCTTGAAGTATTATAATCTAACATATATATATTCTGCTTGGGTTAGGTTTATTAAACAACTATTTAAGTACTAAATAGTCTATAATGACTTCAAAATATTAGCTAATGAGGTAATATCTGAACTATTTGACTGCCCATATAACTATAAGGTATTCTAGCTTGGTTGATTTATAATTCTTTTCTACTCAATGAGTTCCTTGGCTTGTATAACAGATCACTTATTCCAGGCTCTTAGTATTATCTTGTAAAAGGATTATGTCTACTCTAATTGCACTTGTATCTATATATAACTTGAAAAGCTTTATTTAAATTAGTTTTACTAGTACTAGTATAGTTGCTAAGGCCTTCTTCAATGCATTGAGTACCTCTTGTTCTAATTCATTTTATTTCTTATCAATTTCTATCCAGTTATAACTTTTTATTAGAGTTATATACAATGGTTTAGCCAGGCTTGTAAAATTCTAAATATATTAATGATAATATGAGGCTAGTTCCAAAAAGGTATACATTTCTGTTTGGTTTATAGGTTGCTTAAATTTGGTAACTACTTCTACCTTAGCTGAATTAGTTTGAATTTCTTTTTTGTTAATTATATGTCTAAGCATTATAACTTTTTCAGTAGCAAATATATACTTCTTTGGTTTCAAATAAAGACCTTCAGTTCTCATTTAGTTGAATATCTTGTATAGTACCTTAATATGATCTAGGAATGTCATCATAAATATTATAATATTATTAATATAAATCAGTAATGTTTTTTTAACAAGATCTTCAAAAATCTTGGTCATTATTTTCTAAAAGTTTGCTGGTATATTCTTGAGTTCAAATGGCATTTATAAATACTTCCAATAGCCTTATAGTGTTATAAAAGAGATAATTTCTTATGATTCTTCATCAAGTCTCATCTAGTAATATCTACTGGTCATATTGAGAGTAGTGTAAAGATTTGTATAAACTAGTATTTTTGAAAATATATTATCAATTCTTAGTATCAGGAAGGCATCTTCTTTGGTGATATTGTTAAGCTTTCTAAAATCAATATATATTCTTAGAGCAAAGGTTTTAGCTTTCAGTCTTTTCTTTAATGCAATAATATTTAGAAATCTCTATAGACTGTTTATTTCAGCTGCTATTCCTCCTTTGACTATATTATCAATATCTTCTTATTACTATTCAATATATATAAGCAGTGTTCAATATAGTACATATTTGATTGATGGATGTCCTTGACATTAATATGATGAAAGTGCTTTAGTAGTTTCAAGTTGATCTCCTTAAAGGTTATTATAAAGATATCAGAGTATTTATTAATGAGTATCTTTAATTTTTTCTTTTCTTCTTTATCAAGTTGTTTTCTAAATGTATAGACCTTCTTATTTACCATCTTGGGTACATATCTGAGATCTGTTATAATTTTTATAATATTAACTCCAGTTGATCTAAATTCTTTATCTCCTCTAGCTATTTCTTTAAGATTGGTTACTTCTACTACCCTGCCAGTCCAAATAGATATGATGATTAGCTGTGCAATGCAATCTTTTCTATAAAGCTTAGTTATATTGAATTGATGTTAGCTAACAACTACTATCTTGATTTCACTAGTGTTATCAGGAAATTATTTTTAGTTTATAGTCTATAACTAGCATCTGTGCTCATAGACTGTTTACAGGCTGTTTACAAGCTATTCTAGCCAGTTTGTAGTTTATGATATTGTTCTAGCAGAGTTCTAGAGTAGTTCACAGCTATTTGTAGCTCTTCACCAATAATAGTTTATAGTCTATAACTAGTATCTATATTTGTAGCTATTTTGTTCATAGCTCTTAGTAAAATAGTTTATAGCTCTTAGTGAAATAGTTTATAGATTAATTAATTATTTTTCTGATGGTAGTCTGCATCAATAACTCCTGCATCAATTGTGATTCTAGCAGCTACAAGAGTACTCCTTGATTTGATCTAACTATAATATACTTAAGGTATTCTTATAGTAATCTCTATCCTGACTATATATAATTCCCCAGGTTGTAGTTTAATATTATTGATAGTAGAGATATTAGGAAACTATTTTCAGTTCATAGTCTATGACTAGCATCTATACTCATAGGCTGTTCTCAGGCTGTTCATAAGCCGTTCTAGCTAGTTCACAGTTTATAATATTGTTCTAGAGGTATTTATAGTTTATGATATTATTCTAGCAGAGTTCTAGAGTAGTTTATGTTGAAATTTGATCTTCAAATATGTGTTTGGGGGTAAGGAGCGCACTGGCTTATGAAGCCAATATGCATGTATTTATTAATGCTAAAATATGATTAGTCGATACAGACAACGATCGTCTAAGCCATGATTGAGTGATGTAGCATCGATTATCAATAAGAGAGATATAATAAGCTAATAATTTCAACACTCCCCCTGCTTGACATATCTCAATAAAAATAAAAATAAAAAATGTTCAACTGTACATTACAAATAGTATCTATGAAGTACATTTACTACAAATAACTATATGTAAAATACTACTTGAGTGATAAGAATGATATAATAAAGAAAATAAAAATTTTTGAAAGAGAAAAGAAAAAAAAGTTAGTTATATAAGCTCATTTTTGTGATCAACATTTCAAGTCTGGGTCATGCAAGTGGCTTGGTTAATACATTAGTGATCATTTCATCTGTCGCCATGTAAACGATATCTATCACCTTTGATTCAACTTTCTCTCAAATAAAGTGGTGCTGAATGTCAATATGCTTTGATTGAGCATAATTAATTGGGTTTTTGGCAAGGGCAATTGCTGATTGGTTGTCTTCAAATAAGGTTGTCGCACAATTCTATAAATATTCTAGCTCATCCAATAGGGTGCATAGCCAAATGGCTTCTCTTGTTGCATGTGCTAATGCCATATATTCTGCTTCAGTTAATGATAGAGCAACGGTTAGTTGGCATTTGCTTGACCAGCTGATGGCTTCCCCTGATAGGTTGAAAATATAGCCTGTAGTTAATCATCATGTATTAATGTCTCCTCCCTAGTTGGTATCACTGAAACCGATCAGCCTTAGATCCTGATCGCATCTAAGGTACAGCTTATAATTGGCTGTTTCTTTAATATATCTTAATAATTGTTTGAAGGCATGGTGATGTTCTTATATTGGATTGGCTGAAAATTGACTGATAATGCTAACAGCAGCAGCTAGATCAGGTCTCATCTCGATCATCAGGTATATTATGCTACTGATCATTTGTCTGAATAGATTTTGGTCTGCAGATTTTCCCCCTTCAGCTTTGAGTTGAATAGATGGATCAAGGGGTATACTAATTGGCTTGGCATCTATCATGTTAAACCTTGTAATGATTTGATTGGCAAAGTGACTTTGATCAATTGTGATTATGTGTGTTTTTCGATTATGCGTGATTCGAATACCCAGAAAATGTTTAATTTCACCACAGTCTGTCATATCAAATGCATTGCTAAGCTCCACCTTGAATTTGTTTATCATTTCTATCGAATCAGCTAGAATTAGTAGATTATTGACATATATAGTAATAATTATCAGCAATTGATCATCTTATCTTCTTTTTAGATAAATGCTGTGATCTAATTATAGTCTTGTAAAATTTGATTGGCTGAGGTAGTTGTCAATCTTCTGATTCTACATATGAGGTGATTGTTTTAGTCTATATAATAATCAATTGAGCTTACATACAGCTCTCAGTGATAGCTCCGATTAGTCAATTCCTTCAGGTACCATCATGTAGATCTCCTCATCAAGATCGCCATTCAGGAATGCAGTTTTTATATCCATTTAGTGAATTTCTAAGTTTAGAGTTGCACTGATCAATAAAAGTACCCTGATTGATGTGAATTTCGCCATAGGAGCAAATGTTTTATTATAATTAATTCCTTGCTATTATGAATATCCCTTGGCAACTAATCTCGCCTTGTACCTAGCAACCGATCTATCAGTGTTGAGCTTCTTTTTAAATACCCATCTACATCCAATTGACTTGCATCCCATAGGCACCTCAGGTACAATCATCCATGTGTCATTATTCTTAAGTAATTTAAGCTCTTGATTGATTGCTTTCTGCCAAAGCTTTACATCAGGTAGGGAAATTACTTCCTTGTAGGTCATTGGGTCATCAGTCGATTTAATTAAATTAGCTTCTGGCATGCAATCTTGCCAAATTTGTAGGGCTTCAGTGTCTATCAATTGTTCGATTAGCTCCTAGATGTTGTCATTATCATCATTATAGCCTAGCTATTTTACTAGATATTGCCTTTTTTTCATCAATCTTGCATTCTCCAATGATTGCTTCAATGACATATTCTTGATCTTCTGGGTTGACAATTGTTTGGGATTTTAATATAATAGATTCATCAAATATAACGTCATGGCTGATCTCTATCTTCCTATTGGTTAGATCCCAGAGCCTGTATGTCTTTTTTTCATCATGATAGCCAATCATTTTAAGCTTTTTGGATTGGGGTACCAGTTTTAATCTTTTTTCTTTGTGAATATGCATATATGCGTCAGCCCATATGATGTGTAAGTTACTGATATCAGACTTGTGACCGTACCATAATTCAAATGATGAAGCATTCTTCTTATTAGCTCATGTTGGCAATTGGTTGTGTAAATATGTAACACTTGCAGCAAGTTTAGCCCAAAGTTCGTCAGGTATATCAGCAGTGATTTTAATGGCCTGAATCAACTCCATCAATGTCCAGTTATATTGTTTAGTGACACTGTTTTGTTGCAGCATATCTGGCATTATCATTTCATGATGAATTCTATTTTTGATTAAAAATTCACGCATCTCAGTGTTTACATACTCTCCCCCTCTATTGGACCAGAGAATCTTCAGTTTTCAGCCCAATTGCATTTTAGTAAACGCCTTGAATACATAGAATCAATCAAATATATCACTTTTGCTATCAATAAAATATGTTGTAACATAGCAAGTGGCATCATCGATGAATGTTAATATATATTTCGCTCCATTGACTAATGGCATGGGTATCGGCCTGCACAGATCTGAGTGCACCCTTCCAATAGGCTCCATCGATTAATTTTTCACATATCCAAAAGGCTTGTGGTACGACTTTATGTGTTTACACCCAGTGTATATTTTGATTTGTACGGTTAACAGCCACACATCTCTGAGCTCTGTGATAAATTTGTTGATTGATTGTAGAGTATTTCGGCCTGGATGGTCCAGCTGGTGATACCATAGTATATAGTCATCAATCTTGGAATTGGCAATATTTGCTTCTAGCTCTGGTGATGTTGATAAATGAAATAGGTCGCTATCAGCTTGTCCGATTTTGATTTTCTTATGATCTACGCCAATTTTAATTACTGATCCATCGCTTTTGAAGGTTATGTCATTTTCATTATGTATCAACACTCATACAGATATTAAATTTCTGATAATTTCCAGTACATATAAAATGTCTCGTAATTTCAGCTCGTCGTCAAGTTCAATCATCCCAATGTGTATGGTGTGTAGCTTCTTGTTCCCTGCACATGTGACCAAGCCATCATGCTCAGCCACTATCTCAAAAATCTCCCATTAGTTGAACATATATTGCATGATACCTGAATTGATAATAGCACCAATTGCCAAATTTGCTTCGGCTCTCGGTTTAGCCTTTCTTTTTCTATTTTTACTCAATTATTGAATTTGTTGTATTGGAATATTCCATGTTCTCCCTTACAGACGTAATATTTCTGAGGATATTCCCGAAAATTTCCACCTCGATAGGCTCTGCGATCACTGCCTCGGTCGCCTCTATCATTATGATAACCTCCTCGATTGTTTCCGTTATCATTGTTATAGCCTTAGCCTCATCTGGTACTTCTACCTCAGTTGCTATGACCGCCGCTTTGGTAGCCGCCTTGGTAGCTACCTCAGTCTATCATGTAGGCTTTATTGCACTTCTGCTTACTATCTGGGTCGAACCTGATGCATGTGAGTTATAAAGCCTCTAGCATTGTTGGCATATTCTCCCATGCAAGTATTAATTCCCAGTACCTAAGGCTTAAACTCCAGAGATATTGCAGTATAGCTTTTGTGTCGGTCATATCTTTGATTTGCACTATAATTCGGTTGAATGTATCATTATAATCTTCGATTGATCCCTTTTGCTTCATCATCACAAGCTTATCGCACATTCATAACAATTGTTCCATTAGTGCATATTTTTGCATCATAGCTTCTTTAAGCTCATTCTACAAATCAAATTCTCCCGATGTGTTTACATACCTCTATAGCTACATTCTAGTGTTGCCTGTAATTTTACTGATTACTACATTGACTTCCTCCTTTTGTATTGATAGATCGGTGCTGGTAATAAATTGCTCTATGGCATCAAAGTAATCAAATAGTCTGGGTGCACCTCCTAACCTATCAAATTTGTTAATCGATCTTAGGTACTCCTTTGCCAGATCATTAAGCTTTGTTGATGTTATTGGTGATAGTAATTGTATTTGTATTTATGGTGTATTGCCTTCTGTAGCTGCATTCTGATTGGTTGGTGCACTGGGTAATGCATTTGTTTTGTCGATTTTTGCCATCAATTCACCCAATAGGGTTACCAGTATGTCTAATTTATCTTCCTGATTTCTGATCATTGTAGCTATCTGTTCCTATTGATCAAGGCTAAATCATATATTGCTTTAATGATTGCTATCCAATCCTTTATCATCATCAAGAGTTTGATATTTGTTGTCTGTTTTTGATTTAGACCACAATCTTATTGATTTTGTTACTGATAATGATGTGTATAGATTATCCATTTCATTGTATCGCATCGTTGAATGCTATGTCATTACATGTTATTTATCACATTGCTTTATCGCAATGTTGTTTGTCGCATTGTTTATCATGTTGTTTGATGTGTTATTTACAATGTTAAATAAACACTTATTGTAATTGCAGTTATAATTACTATAATTGCATAGATCTCAAGTTGTCAAGCTGCAATTGAGCAGCTCGGGGCTCATAACCTGTTAAAGTTTTGATCTTCGAATATGTGTTTGGGGTAAAGAGCATGCTGGCTTATGAAGCCAAATATGCATGTATTTATTAATGCTAATATATAATTGGTTGATACAAACAAAGATCATCTAAGCCACAATTAAGTGACATACAATTGATTGTTGATGGGAGAGAGAGATATAATAAGCTAATAATTTCAACAATTATTTTATCTTTTGAAATATTTAGAAGTTATTTATTTATGGAAAAATGACAAGTCACTTTTTTACTTAGTATTATTCTTATCAAGAGTAGTATTTTCTTATATTCATATTTTAAGATAACTTCAAGTTCCTTAGAAATAGCAAGGACACTATTTTCTCTTAAGAGGAGAAGAGTTGTAAGAGTACAGCAATTACACCACAGTATCCGAATTTCCTCTTGAAGAAATCCAGATTGAATAAGAAATTCACACTGCTGAAATTATCAATACTATAGATACTATTAACACTGTGGATACTATTAACACTGTAGATACTATCAACACTGTGAATAGTATAAACACTACTGATATCAAAGATTTAACTTATATTATTAGACTTATACTATAATAAGCTTTTAGAAATTTTATATAAATATCCCTCAATTCTTTATTTAATAAACTTCAGTTCAATAGCAGTGCACACTTAAGATCTCTTTGAGAGCTAAAGATCTCACCCCCCTTCTATACATCAAAAGTAATAAAAAACTATAAGTCTGAAAATCATAATTAATATTCTTATAAAGAAACAAAGTACTTTCAATACTTTAGAAACTTTGTGATATACTTGGAGATTCCTAAGTTCAATGCAGATTAGTATTATCAAATGCTTTCTCACAGGTGGTTTAGAAGAAACTCCCTTACAGAAGTTCAGAGTTAACTATTACAATAGATATAATATATTTATTAAGAAAATATTTTTAGTTCTTAAATAGTATTGCTTTATTTATGAACAATATTTATTAAGATTTATAAATAAATAGTTATAAGTATAAATACTAGTAATTATAAAATATTTTTAATAAATACTTTATAAACTACTATAAACTACCTAGAACTATAAAGTAAAAGAACAAACAAACTATGAGTATGAATGCTAGTCAAAGACTATAAACTGAAAATATTTTCCTAATATTGATACCTTTAAGAGAATAGAATCAATTATAAGCTTTGATATTTTAAGTATAAGTAGTAAGTTATAAGTAGTAGTAAGCAGTAGTAAGTGGTAAGCAGTATAAAGAAGTTATATAATAATATATTACATGAGAGACTTTAAAAAT
This sequence comes from Endogone sp. FLAS-F59071, assembly GCA_003990785.1. Classification (NCBI taxonomy): domain Eukaryota; kingdom Fungi; phylum Mucoromycota; class Endogonomycetes; order Endogonales; family Endogonaceae; genus Endogone; species Endogone sp. FLAS-F59071. The sequence continues at coordinate 143 of RBNK01000027.1, read as the reverse complement.
AGATCTCATTAGCTAATAAGAATGAATCTAATTTCAACATAGTTAATAAGCATAAAGCTAATTTCATTATATCTAATAAGTGAAAAAAATTTCTTAACTTTGAATAATTATAAAATTCACTTTTTTAAAAATTTCAAATTTCA
>RBNK01000026.1:0-61505 GCA_003990785.1 Endogone sp. FLAS-F59071 | reverse complement strand
CAAAGTTGAGATTGCTGGGTTCAAATATCTCGAAATCATTAAATATGTATTCTTCATTAGTGGTAGTATCATCCTCTGAGGACAAAGATTCCTTGTTTTGGTTATAAACTGCTGGTTCTAAGTTAAAATCTTCCAAAAGGGTATTAAGAACATCTAGTCTTCATTTAGCTCTAGTGCTTGAAGCTTAGCCTTCCCAAGTGTAGTACCACTGTTGGCTAATACTTGAAGACTTGATATATTCTTAATTTAAGTTTTCTTTCATTCTTATTAAGACTGAGGTCCAATAGTTCTAGAGCATTTATGGTTATATCCAATACCTATCCTAATTAGTAGTAGGACTTGAAATAGAACATATTCTATACTCTTGTAAAGTGTTATATATAATGTTCACCATGTCCAAGAGGTCTTCTGTATAATCAACCTCAATGGGAGTCCATGGTTCCATGTCTCAATGTAGGAGTATTTGTTAGATTATGTTGGTTATATTAGATATATCTAGGGAAAGTGGTTGGGTCCTTCTTATATTGTTTTCCCTGGTATATGGTCCTAGTCTCTCATTGGTAGAATTCCTTATAGGCAGCATTGTCTTAATATAGGATATTTGATAGTAGTTACTGAGGTTAAAATATATATCTCCTCTCAATGTCCTTGTTTACAGAAGATTCAGCTTTTCAGCTTTTAGACAAATATTAAATATAGATATTGTGTTTTTCACAGATATGTTGAGCAAGGCCCAAGGTAGATTTAAATCTCTAATTGCAGAAGATACAAAAATGCTTTATATTAATCACAAATTTCAGGAAACAAATACTATGAGTAAAGATGTTATTTGGCAAAATACCATAATATTCATATTTTGTTTGCCAAACATAAAAGACTAAATAGAAGTGTTCATGTGTACATTCCAAAAAGACAAGAGTGTAAACATAGTTATTTTGTGTTTGTAAGGTTGAACTAGAGGTTTCTAAGGAATAAAAACAAGATTTGTAAATATTCAAAATGTTGCAAATACCCAAAATAGAGCATGATAGAGTGTGATGCCTTGAATTTTGATTGGCTCAGTCAAAATAAAATAGTACATTTATTTTTACATGTCTCTTTGTCATGTTTATTTGTCAAACTTTCTTATTTATTAAACTTTCTTATTTATTAGGCTTTCTTATTCTGCAAAATATTTTCTGCAATATTTTTTTATCTACTAACTTTACCAAACTAGCCAAACTTTTAGCAATGATCTCAGATATAAAAAGGTATTATTTGTCCTATTGTCTCATAATAAAAAAAAAACAAAAAAAATCTAAAAAACAAAAACAAATAAAAAACTATCCAAAAACAAAATTCCCTATAAGTTTCTCTAGTACTCTATCAAAAGAATACCAATATCCCAATGATCAGGACCAGAGCTAGAAAATCTGTACTGAAGTTTATGAATGAGTCTGCACTGAAGTCTATAACTAAGTCTGTACTAAAGTCTATAAATGAGTCTACATCGAAGTCTACAAATGAGTTTATACTAAAATCTATAAACAAAGCTAGGCTCTTGGAAAATGCATTTGAGACCTAAGATAAAGAAGTCTCTAAAGATTATGGCAACACCTTGAATAAATCTTAATGATCTTGTAGAGGTATCCAGGACTCTAACAGATGTAAATCAACCAAATGGCTATGAAAATGTGAAATTGTCAAAGAAGTTTTTGATAAAGACTATAGTAGCACCTTGAACAAACCTCAATGATCTTATAGAGGTATTAGAGACTCTGATAGGTGCAAAACAACCAAATGCCTATGAAACTGCAAAATCTTCAATAAAGATGAGGATAGAGATAGCTAAGACAAAGTCTCTAAGGAAGACTACGATAAATTGAACAAATGCTAACAATCCTACAGCATTGTCGAGGACTCTGAAAAGCATAAAACAACCAAATGTCCATAGTACTATGAAATCATCGACAAGGATAGAAATAGACTAAATTTAGCCAAATACTAAAGGTGTTAGGAAGTCTTTGATAAAGATGGTGGAAACAATTACCAATAATGAGACAATAGCTTTGGAGACAACAAATGCTAACAACAGTACCATGAACCTTCTAGAAATAGAGACAAATGCCGAATCAGGTGTAATTCATCTAGCAATTGCTTGGATAATACTTTGTCAGATGGCAATAATAATGTAGAAGGTAAGAGTGATGGCAGTAAGAGCAAAAGTAAGAGCAAGAACAGGGGCAACAGTAATACAAATGCATGATAATATAGCTGGCCCAAAAAGAAGAACATATCTAGGCCTACAAATACATACTCGAACAAGAGCACTAGGATTACTACCAGTTCAAACAAAATGCGAACACATCTAAGCCTATAAATGAGAAATCTGACAGCAGCAATTTTGTGCCAACTCTTAAGGTTAGCAAAGAAGAAATAAAATTGCTTTTAATGAAAGTCATGAAGCAAATTTCAAAGAAAGCTAAATTAAAAAGAAAAAAAATATATATTATGTTATATTGCTTATTAATTATATATATAATTTGTTTTATTAATAATTCATGTATATCTAACAATTTCAAACTTATTTTGCATCATTAGTTCAAGTTTACTAGTTAGCAAACTCTGCACAAACTACAAGATTTCTAATGCAAAATGGAGAACTATCATATAAAAGCTTATCTAGCATCTTTTCTTCAAAGATCTGTTCTCTAATTGTAATGATAAAAATGAAAACATTGCTATAAAAATTCTGGAGAATTTTAATCTTTACAAGAATGACAAATATGGTAAAATTTATACTATAGTAATTTGATTTGTCATTAATAGTTCCAATAATTTCCTTTCTAGTTTATGAACTCATTCATAACTTATTTATACAGATTGCCTATCAAATAACTATATTGCACTTCTATATTCATAAGGTTTTTAAAAAAAAAAATCAATCACATATTCAAGGACATTGAGTTCCCTGTGAAAATGGTCTCTTCCAAAGTAGTATGCCTTCATCAAGATACTGTTTAGTATTTGAGACAAGATAACAGATTTATCTATGATAAGGATCAGTCAGAAAAGTATATAAATCCTTTTACCAGCAACTATATCAAATGATCTCTACATTACTTGCTGTTCAGCAAGAAACTATAGTTCATTAGAGTAGTAGAGCCTAGTAAAAATATTAATCATTATACACTTGCAGTTATTACTATATTTGTGAGTATTTTTCTATCAACATTTTTAATATTTTATGAAAACTTATTCTGTGAACTCTTTTCTGATTATATCTTTATCTTTTCTGATTATATATCCAGCTTAAATATATTATATAGCCCAAATCTTATCTGTGAACTTTTAATAAGAAAAAATAAAAAAAATATATCTTAAATGGGTTGAGATGGTAAATAAGGTTAAAGATCACATTACTTCAGCTCAGATTCAAGACTTAGCTTAGAAGTTTAAATTCAGAAACTCTGGGTAATAATGTGATGATAATAATGTTGATGAATTACTTTTGGAGATTCTTGATGTAAGGGGGTTTCTTGTAAACCATCTTTGAGGAAGCGTCTAATGATACTAATCTGCATTGGACTTAGGAATCTCTGAGTACGTTGCAAGGTTTCTAAGGTATTGAAAGTACTTTGTTTCTTTATAAGATTATTAATTATGAATTTCAGACCTATAGTCTTTTTTAGTGCTCTTGTTATATGTAGAAGGGGTGAGATCTTTAGCTCTCAAAGGGATCTTGAGTATATACTGCTATTGAACTCAGTTGTCAGAATATTGCAAGAATAGTGCAGAACTTCAATTTAATGAGTCCACGACTATCTACATTATGCAAGCCTCTTGAGGTTCTGGCTCTTGTAGAGATTTGTATAAGATTGTATATAAGAGTTGTGAAGGGAAGTTAAGAAATTGAACCGATAGGAATGATGATTCTATTTATTGAATAAAGAATTGAGGGGGTATTTATATAAGAAATCAGATAGTACTGCTATAAAGGTAGCTGCCTAAGATAGTACTTCTGATAGAAGTAATACTTCAAAAAGAAATACTGAAATAAGTAATACAGTAAAAGGTAATACTATGAAAGGTAATAATAAAAAGGGAAATTACTAGAGATAGTAATTTGAGAAAAGGAAATACTATATGAAGTATTTCTGAAAAGAGTAATACTAAGATAGGTAATATAGAAAAAGGAAATACTTCAATAGGCAATACTACTAAAGACATTTCTGAATATAGTAATACTACAAAAGGAATTTCCTAAAACAGAATTTCCTCATTAAGTAATTCCTCAATTGGCAATGCCCTATTTGGCAATGCCTCATTTGGTATTTCTAAATCGGGAACTACCATATCGGGTAATTCTATTTCGAGTGATTAGAATGTTCTAAGTAGTGCTGTGGCACAGTAACAGTTATTTGTAATGTCTAATAATATCACTCTTATACTTGATGTACTCTTGGAGCTGGATTTAGTGCTACCTATAGTAATTAAGAGAGGGAATAACAGCAATAATAGAAAGTAATAGAATTATTTAGAATAATTTAGAAAAAAGTAGTTCTAGTAATATTAAATAGAAATATATAGTAAAACATTAGCATAACAAGTAATAAAACAAAATTATTTATACTTATATCTTTTTTATAACCTGTTCCAATGTTGTTTATATAACTGTTCTGTTTGCAAATAGTTAGTTTATAGTCTGCAACTAGCATTTATACTCATAGATATATTTATTCAGTTTACTAATTTTAATTTATAGTTTGAGACTAGTATTTGTGCTTATAGACATTTAGTTCACCAATAATAGTTTGTAGTCTATGACTAGTATCTATACTTATATAATAGTTTGTATTACTATTTGGTTGCTATTCAGTTGCTATTTGTAATTGAATATATGAACAGGCTAGAACAGATCGAACAACTCTAAAACACCTAGAGAACTAAAACTATTTTTCTAATATAGCCTGGTTGGACTAAACCATATACAGAAAGTTGATTACATACAGAGATACTGGGCTATACAAAATTTGGGTCAAGATATAATGCAGTAAATATTGCTAAATATCCTTTAAAAACTCTATATAGTACTAGTAGTTATATCTACTATTATACCATCTACAGTTACATAACTGGGAAGCAACCTCACAAAAAGACCCAACTATAGATGACCTCATCGAACAAATGAGCAAGATAACTGCACACATCTTGGACCTTAAAAGGCAAATCAATACATAGTGACTAGTTTAACAATTTATAGCAAATCTAACTCTTATAACTGGATCAAATACATACCTGATCAGAAATCTAAGATGCTTTAGGTATTGTGATGGCCGACCCCCAAATGCCTGATTTTCATGAATTTATACTATGCTTTGTCCTCTTCCTTTTATTTTGGTATGATGCCTATTATTTCGGCATAATGCCTATTATTTCAGTATGATGCCTATTATTTTGGCAAAATGTTACTACCAGAGTTATACTTCGCAATGATTGGATTATATTTTCATAGTGAAGTCTCTATTAGTTGTTCTTTAGTCTCTCAAATTTGTATAAATACCCTCTCTATTTCTATTTAAATAAATCAGTTTATACAGAGTCTTGGAATATCTCAATATTAGTTATAGTAAAGCCTGAAGAGTATAGCACAAAGCTGTAGTAAGGATATGCAAAGGGAGATATCATATCTGACACTCTGAGCATTCTCAATGAATGAACGAATGACTGGTTATTAGTATATTTATCACATCTTAGTGCTGACTGGCAGGAGAGTTATCGAAAGATCGACTTTCATATCTTTATTCAAGCAGGACCGAACTACCCCTTCAAGTAATGACAGCATACCCATAGTGGAAGATAGCATTATTCAAAACAGACCACTGAAGGACACCCCCACTTTTTATACGAAGAAGATCACCAAACAGTTCCAGCTCTGAGGAAGAAGAATTTATTACACCTGATCTTCGAATGGTAACTATAGTAAAATAAGAGAATCTATCACCTCCCTTACAGTATATAATGGGTTATCATCAGACAACGAATCAACTATTGATTTTAGTGATGACCTACAAGCATTATTTTACGAATTATCTGATAACAAAACAGATGACAAACTAGAAAACAATACATATGAAATAATAGAAAGACTACCAACCTTCACTGGTTATATACCAGCTAAATCAGTAATCAAGTTTATCAAAGATTTATAGATTTACAATGCAATCTGACAGTTTAACAATGTTGCAAAAGTAAATGTTCTAGAAGTAGTTTTATAAGGACCTGCCAAGATCACATATGATGCTACAGTACTTACTATAGCAGCAAATGGAGGATTTAATATAGGAGCAGGAGGAGCAAATACAGAAGCTAATGCTGCAGTAATCTTTACCAATACCATCACATAGTTAAGAGAAACCTATACTGCTGACATATAGCAAAGTATGAAGGATCAGCTAGCATCAATGTACTAAGGAATAAACGAAAGTCCTCTCGTCTTTCATATAAAGATCTGACATGCAGTAGATCTCGCAGGATATCCAGCAGCCAACTAAGACCTTATTATAGAGCAGTCTTTCATAAATGGACTTCATTGGGAAATCGCTCTCCAAGTATGCTCCAGCCCAGTTGAACTAAATCATATACAAAAGGTAGATTACGTACAAAGATATTGGGCCACATGAAACCTGGGTCAAGATATAATGCAGTAGATTTTACCAAGCAACCTCCAAGAAACCCATACAGTACCAGTGGTTGTACCTACTATTGTACCAGCAACAGTCAACTAGGGAGTAGCTTCATGAAAGGACCCAGCCATAGATGATCTCATTGAACAGATGAGCAAGATGACTGTACATATATTGGACCTTAAAAGACAAATTGATGCACAGCGACCAGTCCAATAATTTATAACAAACCCAACCCCCATGATAGGATCAAATACATATCTGATTGGCAATTCAAAATGCTTCAGATATAACCAAGATAGGTATATATCAAGAGACTGTACTCAGCCAGACACAAGAGTATGCAGGAGGTGTGGAGAAAAAGGACACTATACTTTAAGATGCATGATAGAAACAAGTAGAATCACTTAACTAGGAACTCAAGGACAGACTCAAATAAATGTTGTTATTTTTGAAAAAGAAGATTTTGATAGTGAAGATAAGTATAGCCAAGTAGAAGCATTCCCAGCAACACAGGAGAAACAAAAACCCAGATGTTCCAAAAAGGCAGGATTCCCTTATATGACAAAAACTCTGCAGGTAGCATAACGAGCACAAGAATATGAATTTGACGGTAACAAACAAGACAAGCTTTTTGAAGAAAAAGTGAATCAAATCATCTGAGGGGATACACCAATGTCTGAGGCACCTATGAGTGAAGGAAACAAGGAATGCAAACTACAGAAATCCAAAAAATATAGCTTAGACATATGAAAGAAAATGGAAGATATGACTATCTCAGTCAAAATAAAGTAACTTGCCGAATTTCCAATATTCCGACAGCAAATCTGAAAAGGGATAAGTAATGCACAACCTTGATATGAAGTAGTAGAAATCAATGCAGCATAGCAATCAGAGAACAATGAACCACAGAACTCATCAGCATACTTACAATACCAGATTAAGAAAATTACAATACCATGCATTATCAATACAGGCACTAGAAGATGCATCATCAGTAAAACAATGCTCAACTGACTTGGGTGGCAGATCAAAGAAGCCACAACCATAATAATTGTAGTGGCAGATGGATATGTTGCAATACTGCTCGGCAAAGTATACAAACTACCTATCTGCTTTGGTAAACTTATCATCCCAGTATCAGCAATGGTGGTTGACACTATGTCCTATGACCTTGTCATTAGAAATAACTAGTTAAAGAAAGTATGGGCAATAATCAACCTTGGCATGTGCAAAATGTAAATCACTTGGAAAGGACAATGCTATGAAATACCCATCAACTTAGAAAGAGGAGTCTACCTACAAATAATAGAAAGTGATGATAAGGATGAGCAAAAGAAATTCTTCATAATGCAGATCATACGAACTAACCAGAAAGCCAAACCTTTGGAATGAAAAAGTAAATAAGCTACTGGATTTGATCTCTCTACCATCAAGGACATCAAACTGCAACCAAAAGAATCATGTATAGTTGGAATAGGAATTGCCATAAAAATACCTCAAGGACATTATAGTCAAATCAAATTAAAGAGTTCCCTAGCAGTTGCCGGAATTATGATTGATGCAGGAGTCATCAACACAGACTATACAGGCGAAATCAAGATTATAGTTGTCAACCGACATTGATTTAATATAGCCAAACTTTATGGAGGAGATTGAGTTATACAGCTAATAATCATACCCATCTAGACCAGCAAGGTAATAGAAGTAGCCAATCTTAAAGAAACAGCTAGAGAAGATAAAGGGTTCAGATCTACCAGAATGAACATTGCAAAAATCATAACAGAACTCAAGCATACACCCAAAACAATGAATAAGAAGGCATATACCTTTGGAGAACAGCTCGACAAAGGAGAAAAGAAGGAGCTGAAAGAACTCATTAATGAATACTCTGATATATTTGTAACAACCTTTGAGGAAATCAACTTGAAGCTGCCAAAGTATTTTCATCACATTAATGTCCAAAGGTACCCTCTGATCAAATGTGCACATACCAAACACCACCTGCATATATTGAATAGCAACAAAAAGAAATTGATAATATGGTCAAAGGAGGAATAGCTATCAAAATGGACAGTCCATAGGGATTTCCAAATATTATCATACCCAAGAAAGGATTAGAAGCTGGAATCTTTGCTCCAAGAATGTATACTGATTTTAGGAAGCTGAATGATATTACTAAAGGAGATGCCTTTCCAATACTAAGAATTGATAACACCTTTTCAAAAATACCAATCTGTGTGAGCCTCTACACAACTCTCAACATAACTAGTAGATATTATCAGATAGGACTTGACAAAGAATCTTAGGAAATTGCTTCTTTTGTAATCCTGCAAGGCTATTGGAAGTATTTATGAATACCATTTAGACTTAAGAATGCCTCAGTAAGCTTTCAGAAAATGATAACCAAGATATTCGGAAATCTTATCAGAAAAATATTACTAGTGTATATCAATAACATCACGATATTTACAGTAACATTCCTGGACCACATTAAGGCATTATGTGAAGTATTCAACCAAATGAGAACCGAAGGTCTTTATTTAAAACCTAAGAAGTATACATTTACCATGGAAAAAGTTACGATACTCAGGTACATTATTGACAAGGAAGGAATTCGAACTGACCCAGCCAAAGTGGAAGCTATTACCAAATTCAAATGACTTACAAACTAAATGAAAATGTGTGCCTTTTTGGGACTAGCCTCATACTACTATTGATACATATACAATTTTTCAAGCTTAGCCAAACCCTTGTATGTAACCCTTATAAAAAGTTATAATTGGGTGGAAATCAATGAAGAATAAAGCAAACTTGAGCAAAAAGCACTCAATGCATTAAAGAAGGCTTTGGCAACTGCATCTGTATTAGCAAAACCAAACTGAATAAAGCTTTTCAAGCTCTATACCGATGCAAGTGCAATAGGAGTAGAAGTAATTTTTTTGCAAGATGATACCAAAGGTCTAGAATAAGTAATTTGTTATGCAAGTAGAAGAACCTATGGCACTGAGAAGAATTACAAATCAACCAAATTGGAAATGCCTCACAGTCATATGAGCAGTCAAGTGGTTTAGATATTATCTTATTGGATGACATTTTAAAGTCATCACGGACCATTTGGTACTCAAATAGTTGTTTAACAAACCCAATCCAAGTGGAATGTATGCACAGTGGATCATAATGCTTCAAGAACATGATTTCACAGTAAAGTTCAGAAAAGGGAAAACAAATCAAAATGCTGACATACTCAGCAGAATGCCATTATTGGATGCCTAAGGTAGGGCACAGCAATGAATGCAACACTGTACTACAATCTAGTAATTTAGTTGACAAGGAGGGAGATTAGAGAAGATATAGAGGATTGGTTGAAGAACATTTTATTAACTACTGGCAGATAGTATGAAATTCAGAATAATTTATTATACTATAAAAGGGAAGGATGCATTATTCTAGTAATTTAAAAGAAGGATATATCAAACATTTTATCATTAGCATATAATCATCTATTATCTGGACATGTAGGCTAGGATAATACTTTATACTAACTTAGGAATTCAGCATGATGGCCCAAAATGCAAGATGATGTAACTAACTTTATACAAAATTGCGATATATGCCAAAAACAAGCAAGAGCAAAAGACATGCCCCAAGCTGCTTCTGCAACTATCAAGGCTAAGCTATTTTTACACATTGAGATAGATGTCATGAGATCCATGCCAGTAACATTAATAGAAAAAAGATATATCATTTTAGCAGTAGATTTCTTTACAAAATATCTGAAGGCAATAGCAGTTAAAGACACAGATGCACAAACAGTAGCCAAGTTCCTGCATATCAACATTATTTACTAACATGGAGTACCGAAGAAAATAACCAGTGACCGAGGCACAGAGTTTCTAAATGAACTAATCAGAGAACTCGAGCAAACTTACCATTTCAAGCATATCCGAATGATGTTGTACCACCCACAGAGAAATAATCAAACCAAATGCACCAACTAGACTATCAAGAATATCTTAGTAAAAATTATTGATTAAGAAGTAACATAGGACTATTATCTTGATAGCACTCTTTTTGCAGTTTAAACTATTCAATAGGCCTTAACAAAGTTCAGCCCCTTTGAGCTTGTATATGGGAGGCTGTCAAACCAAGAATTTCACCATCCTGAAAGAGATATCAGAATGTATAACAATCATTTATGGGCTTACGTCGCATGAGATATCAGCAGGTTACAATTAATCCAAAAGAAGGTAGGTATCTATGTTGATTGACAAGGTACAGGAGAGACAACAAATAAACTAAAATAGGAAGGCAAATGCAACTCTTTTGCATATTGAAGATCAAGTCCTCATATACCAAAACATTGTAGAATCATCATGGTTAGCTAAATTACAACCAAAGTGGGAAGGACTATACTATGTACAAGCTATAAAAGAAAGTACAATTTGGCTTAGGAGACTTAATAGTTCTATTCTCCCCACTCCAGTCTACCAAAGCAAAGTCAAGATTTATTATACTTAACAAACACAGCTCAAAGAAGGATGTAGAAAAAGCAATGAAGGAAGCACTAATGAAGGGATTTGAGACCATTGACTAGACATCTCTTGATTAAGAGGAAGACTCTGAAAAGCTTCTTCTATTTAGCTAACAGTACTATGAATGGTTATGCCATCAAAATTGTGCAACTGATACTATGATCCGGTTCCATCAAGAATGAGCTCGAAGCCTGCACTACAAAAATAAAAGACAGAAGATGGTATTATCCAAGTTCGAGAAGGAAATGGTTGACAAGACCTATGAACTTTTCCTAGGCTATAAATGGCTTCTTTCAGGATTTTATGGAAGAACCATCAATATCTTTAAATTAATCTTTGCTGAAATTGCTCAAATCTATCAAGTTATAGAGGGAGAGATTGCCTTGTTACCCTTTAGTCTTGAGGATGAGACATTCCCAGTTGAGCCCCCAGATATGACAGCCAACCCCCAAATTGCCTGATTTTCACAAATTTGTACTATGCTTTGTCCCCTTGCTTTTATTTTGACATAATGCCTATTATTTTGGCATGATGCCTATTATTTCGGCATAATGCCTATTATTTCAGTATAATACCTATTATTTCGGTAAAATGCCACCACCAGAGTTATACTTTGCAACAATTGAATTGTATTTTCATAGCGAAGTCTCTATTAGTTGTTCTTTAGTCTCTCAAATTTGTATAAATACCCCCTCTATTTCTATCTGAATAAATCAGTTTGTATAGAGTCTTGAAATATCTCAATATCAGTTATAGTAAAGCCTGAAGAGCACAGTATGAAGCTGTAGTAAGGATATGCAAAGGGAGATATCATGTCTGACACTTTGAGCATTCTCAACAAATGAACGAATGACTAATTATTAGTATATTTGTCACAGTATAACCAAAATAGGTATATAAGCAGAAACTACACTTAACCAGATATAAGAATATGCAGGAGATATAAAGAAAAAGGATATTATGCTTCAAGATATATGATAGAAATGAGCAGGATTGCCTGACTAGGAACTCAAGAATAAACTTAGATAAATATCATTATATTTGAGGAAGAAGACTTTAATAGCAAAGAATATAGTTAGGTAAAGATATTTCTAGCTATATAGGAAAAATGAAAACCTGGATGTCCTAAGAAAGTAGGATCTCTATATATAATAAAAACCCTATAAGTAGTATAATGAGCACAAGAATAAGAATTCAATAGTGATAAACAAGACAAGCTCTTTAAAGAAGAAGTTAACTGTATTATCTGAGAAGATATGCTGATGTCTGAGGTACCTGCAAGTAAAGAAAACAAGAAATACAAGTTGTAGAAATTCAAGAAATATAGTTTAGATGTATAGAAAGAAATGGAGGATATAATAATCCTAGTCAAAATAAGATAAATCACTGAATTTCCAATATTCTAATAGCAAATCTGAAAAGGGATAAGTGATGTATAGCTCAGATATGAAGTAGTAAAGATCAATGTAGTACAGCAATCAGAGGACAATCAACTACGGAATTTCTTAGCATATTCACAATATCAAATTAAAGAAATTACAATACTATATATTATTAACACATGTGCTGGAGGATATATTATTAGTAAGATGATGCTCAACTGACTTGGATAGTAGATTGAAGAAGCTATAACTATAATGATTGTAGTGGCAGATAGATATATTACAATACTACTTAGTAAAGTATATAAATTATCCATCCACTTTGGCAAATTAATTATTCTAGTATTAGTAATAGTAGTTGATACTATATCCTATATCCTTACTATTGGAAATAACTAGTTAAAGAAGATATGAGCTATAATTGACCTTGGTGCATATAAGATGCAAATCACTTAGAAAGGATATTGTTATGAAATACCTATTAACTTAGAAAGAGGAGTCTGCTGACAGATAATAGAAAGTAATAACAAAGATGAACAGAAGGAATCCTTCATGATGCAAATTGTATAAACTAACTAGAAGGCTAAGCCATTAGAATAAAAAAGTAAATAAGCTGCCAGCTTTAATCTTTCTACTATTAAGAATATCAAATTGTAACTTGGAGAATCATATATAGTTAGAATAGAAATTATTATAAGAATACTCTAAGGACACTATAGTCAGATCAAACCAAAGAGCTTGCTTACAGTTACTGAAATCACAATTGATACAGGAGTTATTAACACAGATTATATAGATAAAATTAAGATTATAGTTATTAATTGATATTAATTTAATATAACTAAACTTTATAGAGGAGATTGAGTTATATAGTTAATAATGTAGCAAATGTACTAATAACTGGTTGTTTGTTTGTTTATTCATATGTATCAAGTGAGAATGCTCAGAATTATGAACACGATATCTCCCTTTGCATATCCTTACTACAGCTTTGTGCTGTGCTTTTCAGGCTTTACTACGACTAATATTGAGATATTCCAAGACTCTGTGTAAACTGATTTATTTAGATAGAAATAGAGGGGATATTTATACAAATTTGAGAGACTAAAGAACAACTAATAAAGACTTTACTATGAAAATACAATCCAATTGTTGCGAAGGATACGTAATGACTCTAGTGGCGGCGTTTTGCAGAAATAAAAGTCGTCAAGCAGAAATAAAAGTCATCAAGCAGAAATAAAAGTTGTTAAGCAGAATAAAAAGTTATCAATGACTAAAAATAGAAGGGTATAGAATGTTACGGTAACTCCTAAATCAAGCATAGTATAAAATTCGTGAAAATCAGGCAATTTGGGGGTTGGCCATCACATCTGAAGGCTCAACTGGGAATGTCTTGTCCTCAAGACTAAAAGGCAAAAGAGCAATCTCTTCTTCTATGGCTTGACGGATTTGAGTGATTTCAGTAAGGGTCAATTTAGAAATGTCAATGGTTCTTCCATAAAATCTCAAAAGAAGCCATTCATAGCCCAGGAAAAGCGCATAGGTTTTGTCAACCATATCTTTCACAAATTTGGACAGTACCATTTCTTGTTTTCTATTTTTGCAATGCAGGCTTCAGGCTCATCCTTGATGGAACTGGATCGTAGTATCAGTTGCACGATTTTGATGGCACAACCACTCATGGTACTGCTGGCTAAGTAGAAGGAGCTTTTCAGGGTCTTTCTCTTGGTCGAGGAGCATCCAATCAATGGTCTCGGATCCCTTTGTCAGTGCTTCCTTCATTGCTTTTTCCATATCCTTCCTTAGGCTGCATTTGTTGGGTATGATAAATCTTGACCTTACTTTAGTGGACCGGGGTGGGGAGAATAGAACCATTGAGTCTCCTAAGCCAAATTGTACTTTCTTTTATAGCTTGTATGTAGTATAGTCCTTCCTACTTCAGTTATAATTTAGCCAACCATGATGATTCTACAATATTTTGGTATACAAGGACTTGATCTCTGATATGTAAGGGGGTTGCATTTGCCTTCCTATTTTGGTTCGTTCATTGTCTCTCTTGTGCCTTGTCGATGAACACAGATGCCTTCTTTTGGATTAATTGTAATCTGCTGATATCCCATGCGACGTAAGCCTATAAACGATCGTTATATATTCCATTATCCTTTTCGGAGTGGTAGAATTCTTGATTTGGCAGTCTCCTATACACAAGCTCAAAGGGGCTAAACTTTGTTGATGCCTGGTGAATGGTCCGAACCGCAAAAAGAGTGCTATCAAGGTAATAGTCCCATGTTGCTTCTTGGTCGATAATCTTTGCCAAGATATTCTTGACCATCTGATTGGTGCATTTGGTTTGACCATTTCCCTGTGGGTGGTACGATGTTGTTCAGATATACTTGATATGATAAGTTTGCTTGAGTTTCCTGACTAGTTCGTTCAGAAATTCCATGCCTCGGTCGCTGGTTATTTCCTTTGGTACTCTGTGTTGGCAAATAATATCAGTATGCAAGAACTTAGCTACTATCTGTGCATCCGCATCTTCAACTGCTATCGCCTCTAGATATTTTATAAAGAAATCTACTGCTAAAATAATATATCTTTTTCCCGTTAATATTACTGGCATGGGTCCTATAACGTCTATCTCGATGTGCGAAAATAGCTCTACCTTAATGGTTGCAGAAGCGGCTCGGAGCATGTCTTTTGCTCTTGCTTGTTTTTGGTATGTATCGCAATTTTGTACAAAGTTAGTTATGTTGTCTTGCATTCCGGGCCACCATGCTGAATTCCTAAGTCAGTATAAAGTGTTGTCCTGGCCTACATGTCCAGATAATGGATGATTGTGTGCTAATGATAGAATGTTTAATACATTCTTTTCCTGAATTACTGGAATAATGCATCCCTTCTTTTTTCGATATAATAAATTGTTCTGAATTTCATACTGTCTGCCAGTGGTTAATAAAATGTTCTTCGTCCAATCCTCTATATCTTCTCTAATTTCTCTCCTTGTCAACCAAATCACCAGATTGTAGTACAGTATTGCGTTCATTGCTGTATCCTGCCTTGGGCATCCAATAATGGCATTCTGCTAAGTGCATTGGCATTTTGATTTGTCTTCCCTTTTCTGAACTTCACTGTGAAATCGTATTCTTGAAGCATCATAATCCATTATGCATATATTCTGCTTGGATCGGGTCTGTTGAATAACTATTTAAGTGCTGAATGGTCTATGATGACTTCAAAGTGTCACCTAATAAGGTAGTATCTAAACCACTTGACTGCCCATATGACTGCGAGACACTCCAATTTGGTCAATTCGTAATTTTTCTCAGTGCTGCATGTTCCTCTGCTTGCATAGCAAATTACTCATTCTAGGCCTTTGATATTGTTTTGCAAAAGGATTGCTCCTACTTCTATTGCACTTGCATTAGTGTAAAGCTTAAAAAGCTTCATCCAGTTTAGTTTTGCTAATACAGGTGTGGTTGCTAGAGCTTTCTTTAATGCGTTGAGTGCTTCTTGTTCAAGTTCGCTTTGTTCCTCATTGATTTCTACTCAATTATAGCTTTTTGTGAGAGTTGTATATAGAGGTTCGGCTAAGCTTGCAAAATTGCATATGTATCTTCGGTAGTATGAGGCTAGTCCCAGAAAGGCGTGCATATCTGTTCAGTTTGTAGGTCATTTGAATTTGGTGACAGCCTCCACTTTGGCTAGATCGGTTCAAATTCCTTCCTTGTCAATAATGTGCCTAAGCATTGTAACCTTTTTCATAGCAAATGTATACTTCTTTGGTTTTAAATAAAGACCTTCAGTTCTCATTCAGTTGAATACTTCGTATAGTGCCTTGATGTGGTCTGGGAATGTTACCGTAAATATCGTAATATCATCAATGTATACCAGTAACGTTTTTCCAACAAGATCTCTGAATATCTTGGTCATCATTTTCTGGAAGCTTGCTGGGGCATTCTTGAGTCCGAATAGCATTCATAGATATTTCCAATAGCCTTGCAGGGTTACGAATGAAGCAATTTCTTATGATTCTTCATCAAGTCCTATTTGATAATATCCACTAGTCATGTCAAGAGTTGTGTATAGGCTTGCACAGATTGGTATCTTTGAAAAGGTGTCGTCAATTCTTGGTATCAGAAAGGCGTCTCCTTTAGTGATATCGTTCAGCTTCCTAAAATCGGTACACATTCTTGGAGCAAAGGTTCCAGCTTCTAATCCTTTCTTGGGTATGATTACGTTCAGAAATCCTCATAGGCTGTCCGTTTCAGTGGCCATTCCTCCTTTGACCATATCATCGATTTCTTTTTGTTACCATTCGATATATGCAGGTAGTGTTCGATACAGTGTACATTTGATTGGAGGGTGCCCTTAGACATTAATGTGATGAAAGTGCTTTGGCAGCTTCAGGTTGATCTTCTCGAAGGTTGTTGCAAATATGTCAGAATACTCATTGATAAGTTCTTGTAACTTTTTCTTTTCTTCTTTGTTGAGCTGCTCTCCAAAGGTATATGCCTTCTTATTCGCTGTCTTGGGTGCATGCTTGAGTTCTGTTATGATTTTTGCAATATTCATTTCAGTAGATCCAAACCCTTTGTCTTCTCTAGTCATTTCTTCGAGGCTGGTTACTTCTACGGCCTTGCCTGTCCAAATAGGTATGATTATTAGCTGTGCAATTCAATCTCCTCCATAGAGTTTGGCTATGTTGAATCGATGTTGGTTGACAACTATAATCTTGATTTTGCCTGTATAATCTGCATCGATAACTTCTGCGTCAATTGTAATTCCGGCAACTGCTAGGGAACTCCTTGGTTTGATTTGACTATAATGTCCTTGAGGTATTTTTGCGGTGATTCCTGTTCTGACTATGCATGATTCTCCTGGTTGCAATTCGATGTCTTTGATGGTAGAGAGATCAAATCTAGCGGCCTGTTCACTTTTTCGTTCCAAGAGTTTAGCCTTCTGGTTGGTTCGCACGATCTGCATCATGAAGAATTCTTTTTGCTCATCCTCATCATCGCTTTCTATCATTCATAGGCGGACTCCTCTTTCTAAATCGACAGGTATTTCATAACATCATCCTTTCTAGGTAATTCACATTTTGCATGCACCAAGGTCGATTACTACCTATACTTTCTTTAACCAGTTGTTTCCGATGACAAGGTCGTAGGATGTAGTGTCAACTACCATTACCAATACTGGAATGATAAGTTTACCAAAGCAAATAGGTAGTTCATGTACCTTGCCGAGCAGTGTTGCGATATGTCCATCTGCCACTATGATTGTCATGGTTGTGGCTTCTTCGATTTGCCATCTGAGTCGGTCGAGCATTGTCTTGCTAATAATGCATCCTCTAGCACCTGTATTGATAATACACAACATCATAATTTTCTCAATCTGATATTGTAAATATGCCAATAAGTTCTGTGGTTCATCGTCCTCTGATTGTTGTGCTGCATTGATCTCCACCACTTCATACCCGGGTTGTACATTGCTTATCCCTTTTTGGATTTGCTGTTAGAAGGTTAGAAATTTGGCAAGTTGTCCTATTTTGACTAGGATAGTCATATCCTCCATTTCTTTCCATATATCTAGGCCATATTTCTTGGATTTTCGCAGTTTGCATTCCTTGTTTCCTTCACTTGCAGGTGCCTCAGACATTGGTGTATCTTCTTAGATGATTTGGTTCACTTCTTCTTCAAAGAGTTCATCTTGTTTGTCACCATCGAATTTATGCTCTTGTGCTTGTTGTGCTACCCATGGAGTTTTTGTTGTATAGGGAGATCCTGCCTTTTTTGGACATCCAGGTTTTCGTTTTTCTTGTGTAGCTGGGAATGCTTCCACCTGGCTGTACTCATCTTCGCTATCAAAATCTTCTTCTTCAAAGGTGACAACATTTATCTGGGTTTGTCCTTGGATTCTTGGTTGGGTGATTCTGCTTGTTTCCGTTATGTATCTTGAAGCATAGTGCCCTTTTTCTCCACATCTTTTGCATACTCTCATGTCTGGTTGAGTACAGTCTCTTAATATATGCCCATCTTAGTTACACCTGAAGCACCTTGAATTGCCAATCGGATACACATTTGATCTTGTCACAGGGGTTGGGTTTGCTATAAATCATTGGACTGGTCACTGTACATCAATCTGCCTTTTAAGGTCCGATATATGCACAGTCATCTTGCTTATCTGTTTGATGAGATTGTCCATGGCTGAGTCCTTTTGTAAGGCTGCTCCCCAGTTGACTGTTGCTGGTGTAATGGTAGGTACAACTGCTGGTACAGTGCAGGTTTCTTGAAGATTGCCTAGTAAAATCTGTTGCATTATATCTTGACCTAAGTTTTGTGCAGCCCAATATCTCTGTGCATAATCTACCTTTTGTACATGATTTACTCTGACTGGGCTGGAGCATACTTGAAGAGCAATTTCTCGATGAAATCTATTCATAAAGGATTACTCTATGATGAGGTCTTGGTTAGCTGCCAGATATCCTGCAAGGTCTACCGCATGTCATATCTTTATGTGGAAGGCAAGAGAGCTTTTGTTCATTCCTTGGTATATTGATGCTAGTTGATCCTTCATGCTTTGCTGTATGTCAGCAGTATGGTAAGTTTCTCTTAACCATATGATGGCATTGGTAAAGGTTACTAAGATATCAGCTTTTGCATTTACCTCTCCTGCTCCTCTATTAAATCTTCCATTTGCTGCTATAGCGGCTATTGTGGCATCATATATGATCTTGGTGGGTCCTTATAAAACTGCTTCTAGGATATTTACTTTTGCAATATTGTTGAACTGTCAGATTGCATTGTAAATCTACAAATCTTTGATGAACTTGATTACTGATTCGGCTAGTACTTAACCAGTGAAGGTCGGTGGTCTTTCTGTCATTTCATATATATTGTTTTCTTGTTCGTCGTCTGTTTCGTCATCAGATGATTCATAAAATAATGCCTATAGGTCATCACCAAAATCAATAGCTGATTTGTTGTCTGATTATAACCCATCATGTACTGTGAGGGAGGTGATGAATTCTTTTGTCTCGCTATAATCGCTGTTCAAAGGGTCAGGTATAATGAATTCTTCTTCCTCGGAGCTGGAACTATTCAGTAATCTTCTTCATATAAAAAGCGGAGGTGTCCTTTGGTGATCCATTTTGAATGATGCTGTCTTCTGCTATAGGTATGCTGTTATTGCTTGAAGGGGTAGTTTGGTCCTGCTTGAATGAGGATGTAAGAGTCAGTCTTTTGATAACTCTCCTGCCAGTCAGCACCAAGATATGGCAAATGTACTAATAACTAGTTATTCGTTCATTCATTTGTATGTACCAAGTGAGAATGCTCAGAATTATGGACACGATATCTCCCTTTGCGTATCCTTACTACAGCTTTGTGCTATGCTCTTCAGGCTTTACTACAACTGATATTGAGATATTCTAAGACTCTGTGCAAACTGATTTATTTAGATAGAAATAGAGGGGGTATTTATACAAATTTGAGAGACTAAAGAACAACTAATAAAGACTTTGCTATGAAAATACAATCCAATCATTGCGAAGGATATGTAATGACTCTGGTAGCGGCATTTTGCAGAAATAAAAGTCGTCAAGTAGAAATAAAAGTTGTCAAGCAGAAATAAAAGTCGTCAATGACTAAAAATGGAAGGGTACAGAATGTTATGGTAACTCCTAAATCAAGCATAGTATAAAATTCGTGAAAATCAGGCAATTTAGGGGTCGGCTGTCACAATAATTATATCCATCTAAACTGGCAAAGTAATAAAAGTGACCAAGCTTGAAGAGATAACCAAAGGAAATAAAAGATTTAAATTAACTGAAGTTAACCTTATAAAAGTAGTAACAGATCTCAAGTATATACTCAAGATAGTAAATAAGAAGATATATATATTTGGAGAACAACTTGGTAAAGAAGAAAAGAAGGAATTAAAGAAACTTATCAATAAATCTATAACATCTTTATAATGACTTTTGAAGAGATCAACTTGAAGCTGCTAAAGTACTTCTATTATATTAATATCTAAGGGTACCTACTAATCAAATGCATACCATACCGAACACCACTTATATATATCAAATAGTAACAAGAAGAAATTAATGATATAGTCAAAAAAGGAACAGCTGCCAAAATAGACAGTCTATAGAAATTTCCAAATGTCATCATACCAAAAAAAAAATTAGAAGTTAGAATCTTTGCTCCTAGAATATATACTGATTTTAGAAAGCTTAATGACATCACCAAGGGAGATGCCTTTCCAATACTAAGAATTGATAATATTTTCTTAAAAATACCAGTCTGTGCAAGCCTTTATACTACTCTTGATATGACTAGTAGATATTATCAGATAGGACTCTATAAAGAATCACAAGAGATTGCCTTATTTGTAATACCACAAGGCTATTGGAAATATTTACAAATGCCATTTGGACTCAAGAATGTCCCAGCAAGTTTTCAGAAGATGATAATTAAGATTTTCAGAGACTTTGTTAGAAAAATGCTACTAGTTTATATTGATGACATCATAATATTTATAGTAACATTTCCAGATCACATCAAGGTACTATATGAAGTATTCAACCAAATGAGAACTGAAGGCCTTTATTTGAAACTAAAGAAGTATATATTTGCTTCCAAAAAAGTCATAATGCTTGGATATATTATTGATAAAGAAAGAATTTGAACTAATTCAACCAAAGTGAAAGCTATCACTAAATTCAAATAACTTATAAATCGAATAGAAATACATGCTATTCTAGAACTAGTCTCATACTACTGCCAATATATACAAAATTTTATAAGCTTAGCTAAACTCTTGTATACAATTTTGATAAAAAGCTACAGCTAGATAGAAATCAATAAAGAATAAAATAAAGCAAAGTAAAAGGCACTTAATGCATTGAAGAAGGCTTTGGCAACCACACTAGTATTGGCAAAACTAAATTAGACAAAGCTTTTCAAGTTATATACAGATGCAAGTACAATTGGAGTAGGCACTATTTTTATATAAGATAATACTAAAGACCTAGAATAAGTAATTTGTTATACAAGCCAAGAAACCTATAATACTGAAAAGAATTACAAATCAACTAAATTAGAGTGTCTTGTAGTCATATGAGCAGTTAAGTAGTTCAGATATTATCTCATTAAATGATATTTCGAAGTTATCACAGACTATTCAGTACTTAAATAGCTATTTAACAGACCTAATCTAAGTGAAATATATATATAATAGACTATGATACTTCAAAAATATGACTTCACAGTGAAATTTAGAAAAGGAAAGACAAACTAGAATACTGATACACTTAGCAGAATGCTATTATTAGATACTCAAGGCAGAGCATAATAATAAATACAATACTATACTATAATTTAGTGATTTAGTTGATGAGGAGAGAAATTAGAGAAGAAATGGAAGATTAGATAAAGAATATTTTATTAACTATAGGCAGACAGTATAAAATTCAGAATAATTTATTATACTATAAAAAGGAGGAGTATATTATTCTAGTAATTTAGTGTTGTAATTATTGGCTTATTATATCTCTCTCCTATCAATGATTGATGCATCAACGATCGATGCTACGTCACTCAATCATGGCTTAGATGATCTTTGTTTTATATCGACCAATCATAAATTAGCATTAATAAATATACGCATATTGGCTTCATTAGCCAGTGCACTCTTTTACTCCAAAAACATACATTCGAAGATCAAATTTCAACAGGTTATGAGCCCCGAGCCACTCAAATTGCAGCTCAACAACCTGAGATCTATGCAATTACAACTGCGATTACTGTAAGTGTTTATTTAACATTGTAAACAATGCATCAAACAAAGTGATAAACAATGCAACAAATGACACCACGATAAAGCAATGCGATAAACAATATATAATGACATAGCATTCAATGATGCGACATGACAAAATGGATAATCTATACGCATCATCGTCATCAGCAACAAGATCGACAAGATTGCGGTCTAAATTAAAAACAGACAGATATCAAACCCTTGATGACGATAAAGGATTGGATAGCAACCATCAGAGCAATATTGTATTTAGCCTCGATCGACAGGAACAGATGGCTACAATGATCAGAAATCAGGAAGATAAATTAGACACGCTTGCAACTCTAATGGGCGAATTGATGGCAAAAATCGACAAAACAATCACATCACCTAGCACGCCAACCAATCAGAACGCAGCTACAGAAGGCAACATACCATGACCATCACCATCACTAACAATATCAACAAAGCTTAACGATCTGGCGAAGGAGTACCTAAGATCGATCAACAAATTCGATGGGTCAGGTGGCGCACCCAGATTGTTCGATTACTTTGATGCCATAGAGCAATTTATCACCAGCGCCAATCTATCAGTACAAAAGGAGGAAGTCAATGCAGTGATCAGTAAAATTACAGGCAATACTAGAATGTGGTTACGGAGGCACGTGAACACATCAGAAGAATTTAATTTGTGGGATGAGCTTAAAGAGGCTTTGATGCAAAAATACGCACCAATGGAACAATTGTTATGAATGCATGATAAGCTTATGATGATAAAGCAAAAAGGATCGATTGAAGATTATAATGATGCATTTAACTGAATTATGGTGCAAATTGAAGATATGACCGACACAGAAGCTATATCGCAATATCTCTGGGGTCTAAGCCCCAGGTACTGGGAATTAATACTTGCATGGGAGAATATGCCGACAACGCTAGAGGCTTTACAACTCGCATGCATCAGGTTCGACCTGGATAATAAACAAAGGCACAACGAAGCTCACGCGACAGACTGAGGTAGCTACCGAGGCGGTGACTGAGGCGGATACCGAGGCGGCGACTGAGGTGGCTACCGAGGCGGCAGTCGTGACAATCGAGGCGGAAGCACTGGATGAAGCCGAGGCTATAATAACAATAATAGAAACAATCGAGGAGGTTATAATGACAGAGGTGACCGAGGCAGCGATCACAGAGCCAATTGAGGCGGGAATTTTCGGGGACACCCTCGGAAATGTTACGTCTATGAGGGAGAACATGGAATATTTCAATGCAACAAATTCAACAATTAGGTAAAAACAGAAAAAGAAAAAGAAAAGACTAAACCAAGAGCCGAAGCAAATCTGGCAATCAGTGCTATCATCGATTCGGGCGCTAGGCAACATATGTTCAACCAATTAGAAATTTTCGAGATGGTGGCTGAGCATAACAGCTTGGTCACGTGTGCAGGGAATGAGAAATTACGCGCGACACACATTGGGATAATTGAGCTCGACGACAAGCTGAAATTATAGGACATCTTATATGTACTGGAGATCGCCAGAAATTTAATATCTGTGTGGGTGTTGATATGTGACAGAAATGATATAACCTTCAAGAGTGACGGATTAGTAATTAAAATCGGCACGGATTATGAAGAAATTAAAATCGGACAAGCCAATGGTGACCTATTTCATTTATCGACATCATCAGAGCTAGAGCTAGAAGTAAACATCGCCGATTCCAACATAGCCGATTCCAAGATTGCAAACATTGCCGATTTCAAGATCGATGACTATACATTATAGCATCACCAATTAGGGCATCCAGGCCGAAATACTCTGCAATCAATTAACAAATTTATCACAGAGCTCGGAGATGTGCAGCTGTCAACCGGACAAATCGAAATATGCGCCGGGTGTGAACATGCAAAGTCGTACCGCAAGCCATTCGGACATGTGAAAAATCGATCGATGGAGCCTATCGGAAGGGTGCACACAGATCTGTGTGGGCCGATGCCCATGCCATCAGTCAATGGAGCAAAATATATATTAACTTTCATCAATGACGCCACTCGCTATATCACAACATATTTTATTGACAACAAAAGTAATACATTTGATCGATTCCGGACATTCAAGGCGTTCGCCAAGATGCAATTGGGCCGAAAACTCAAGATTCTCTGGTCAGATGGAGGAGGAGAGTATGTAAATACCGAGATGCGCGAATTTTTAATCAAAAACAGAATTCATCATGAAATGGCGACGCTGGATACACCGCAACAAAACAGTGTAGCCAAATGATATAACCGGACATTGATGGAGTCAATCTGAGCAGTTAAAATTACTGCTGGTATACCTGACGAACTTTGGGCGGAACTTGCCGTAAGTGCTACATATTTATACAACCGATTGCCAACATAAGCCAATAAGGAGAGTACTTCACCATTTGAATTATGGCACAGTCACAAGCCTGATATCAGTAACTTGCACATCATATGGGCTGATGCATATATGCATATTCGCAAAGGAAAAAGGTTGAAACTGGCACCCTGATCCAAAAAGCTTAAAATGATTGGCTATTATAACAAAAAGAAGGTGTACAGGCTCTGGGATCTAACCAATAGAAGGATAGAGATCAGCCGCGACATCACATTTGATGAATCTATCATATTAAAATCCCTAACAATCGTCAACCCAGAAGATCGAGAATATGTTATTGAAGCGATCATCGGAGAATGCAAGATTGATGAAAAAAGGCAATATCTGGTTAAATGGCTAGGCTATGATGATGACGACAACACCTGGGAGCCAATCGAACAATTGATTGACACTGAAGCTCTACAAATTTGGCAAGATTAGATGTCAGAAGCTAATTTAATTGAATCAACCGATGACCTAATGACTTACAAGGAGGTAATTTCTCTGCCTGATGCAAAGCTTTAGGAGGAAGTGATCAATCAAGAGCTTAAATCACTTAAGAATAATGACACATGGACGATTGTACCTGAGGTGCCTGCAGGATGCAAGCCGATTGGATACAGATGGGTATTTAAAAAGAAACTCAACACTGATGGATCAGTTGCCAGGTACAAAGTGAGATTAGTAGCCAAGGGATATTCACAACAGCAAGGAATTGATTACGATGAAAAATTTGCTTCTGTGGCAAAATTCACGTTGATCAGGGCACTTTTATCGATCGGAGCAACCCTAAACTTAGAAATTCACCAAATAGACGTAAAAACTGCATTCCTGAATGGTGATCTTGATGAAGAGATCTACATGATGGTGTTGAAATTTAATCTTCGAATGTGTGTGTTTTGGAGTAAAAGAGCGCACTGGCTAATGAAGCCAATATGCGTGTATTTATTAATGCTAATTTATGATTGGTTGATATAAAACAAAGATCGTCTAAGCTACGATCGAGTGACGTAACAATCAATCGTTGATGGGAGAGATATAATAAGCTAATAATTACAACACTTCCCCTGCTTGATATATCTTGATAAAAATAAATAAAAATAATAAAAAAAATAAAAATAGAAATAAAATGTTCAACTATACATCACGAATGGTATCTATGAAGTACATTTACTGCAAATAACTATATATAAAGTACTACTTGAGTGATAAGAATGATATGATAAGGAACATAAAATTTTTAAAGAAATAATGTTAGTTACGTAAGCCCATTTTTGCAATCAACATTTCAAGTCTTGGTCGCGTAAGTGGCTTGGTTAATGCATTGGCGATCATTTCATTTATTGCTATGTAAACGATATCTATCACCTTTGATTTAACTTTCTCTTGAATAAAGTGATGCTGAATGTCGATATGCTTTGATCGAGCGTGATTAATTGGATTTTTGGTGAGTGCGATTGCTGATTGGTTGTCTTCAAATAAGGTTGTTGCACAATTCGGCAAATATCCTAGCTCATCCAATAGGGTGCGTAGCCAAATGGCTTCCTTCATCATATAAGCTAATGCCATATATTCTGCCTCAGTTGTTGATAGGGCAATGGTTGATTGGCATTTGCTTGACCAGCTGATGGCTCCTCCTAATAGGTTGAAAATATATCCCGTGGTTGATCGTCATATGTTAATGTCTCCTCCCCAGTTAGCATCGCTGAAACCAATCAGTCTTAGATCCTGATCGCATCCAAGGCACAGCTTATAATTGGCTGTTCCTTTAATATATCTTAGTAATCATTTGAGAGCATAGTGATGTTCTTGTATTGGATTGGCCAAAAATTGACTAATGATGCTGACAGCAGCAGCTAGATCAGGTCTCGTCCTGATCATTAGGTACATTATACTACCAATCATTTGTCTGAATAGACTTTGGTCTGTGGATTTTCCTCCTTCAACTTTGAGTTGAATGGATGGATCAAGGGGTGTACTGATTGGTTTGGCATCCATCATGTTAAACCTTGTAATGATTTGATTGGCGAAGTGGCTTTGATCAATTGTGATCATGTGTGTTTTTCGATCGCGCATAACTCGAATACTCAAAAAATGTTTAATTTTGCCACAGTCCATCATATCAAATGCATTGCTAAGTTCCGCCTTGAATTTGTTTATCATTTCCATTGAATTAGCTAGAATTAGCAGATCATCGACATATATAGTAATAATTATCAGTGATTGATCTTCTTGTCTCCTTCTTAGATAAATGCTGTGATCTGATTGTAGTCTTGTAAAATTTGATTAGCTGAGGTAGTTGTCGATCTTCTGATTCCACATACGAGGTGATTACTTTAGTCTATACAGTGATTGATTGAGCTTACACACAGCTCTTGGTGACAGCTCCAATTGGTCGATTCCTTCAGGTACCATCATGTAGATCTCTTCATCAAGATCGCCATTCAGGAACGCAGTTTTTACATCCATTTGGTAAATTTCTAAGTTTAGGGTTGCTCCGATCGATAAAAGTGCTCTAATTAACGTGAATTTCGCCACAGGAGCAAATGTTTCATCGTAATCAATTCCTTGCTGTTGTGAATATCCCTTGGCCACTAATCTCACTTTGTACCTGGCAACCAATCCATCAGTGTTGAGTTTCTTTTTAAATACCCATCTGCATCCAATCGGCTTGTGTCCCGCAGGCACCTCAGATACAATCGTCTATGTGTCATTATTCTTAAGTGATTTAAGCTCTTGATTGATCACTTCCTCCCAAAGCTTTGCGTCAGGCAGAGAAATTGCCTCCTTATAGGTCATTGGGTCATCAGTCGATTCAATTAAATTAGCTTCTGACATCCGATCTTACCAAATTTGTAGAGCTTCAGTGTCGATCAATTGTTCGATTGGCTCCCAGGTGTTATCGTCATCATTATAGCCTAGCCATTTAACTAGATATTCCCTTTTTTCATCAATCTTGTGTTCTCCGATGATCGCTTCGATAACATATTCTCGATCTTCTAGGTTGACGATTGTTGGAGATTTTAATATAATAGATTCATCGAATGTGACGTCACGGCTGATCTCTATCCTCTTATTGGTTGGATCCTAGAGCCTGTACACCTTCTTTTCGTCATGATAGCCAATTATTTTAAGCTTTTTGGATCAGGGCACCAGCTTCGACCTTTTTCCCTTGCAAATATTCATATACGCGTCAGCCTATATGATGCGCAAGTTACTGATATCAGGCTTGTGACTGTGCCATAATTCAAATGGTGAAGCACTCTCCTTATTGGCTCGCATTAGCAATCAGTTACGTAAATATGTAGTACTTGTGGCAAGTTCTGCCCAAAGTTCGTCAGGTATACCAGCAGTAATTTTAACTGCCCAGATTGACTCCATCAATGTCCGGTTATATCGTTCGGCTACACCACTTTGTTGTGGTATATCCGGCATCGTCATTTCGTGATGAATTCTATTTTTGATTAAAAATTTGCGCATCTCGGTGTTTACATACTCTCCTCCTCCATCTGATTGGAGAATCTTGAGTTTGACTGCCGCCTCAGTAGCCACTATGGTCGCTGCTTCAGTATCCGCCTTGGTCGCCACCTTGGTAGCCGCCTTGGTTGCTGCCTCGGTAGCCGCCTCGGTCTGTCACGTGAGCTTTGTCGTGCCTTTGTTTATTATCCGGGTCGAACCTGATACATGCGAGTTGTAAAGCCTCCAGCATTGTCGGCATATTCTCCCGCGCAAGTATTAATTCCCAGTACCTGGGGCTTAGACCCTGGAGATATTATGGTATAGCTTCTGTGTCAGTTATATCTTCAATTTGCGCCATAATTTGGTTGAATGCGTCATTATAATCTTCGATCGATCCTTTTTACTTCATCATCGCAAGCTTATCACACATTCGTAACAATTGTTCTATTGATGTGTATTTTTACATCAAAGCCTCTTTAAGCTCATCCCACAAATCAAATTCTCCCGATGTATTCATATGCCTCCGTAACCACATTCTAGCATTGCCTGTAATTTTACTGATTACTGCGTTGACTTCCTCCTTTTATACTGATAGATTGGCGCTGGTGATAAATTGCTCTATGGCATCAAAGTAATCAAACAATCTAGGTGCACTACCTGATCCATCGAATTTATTGATCGATCTCAGGTACTCCTTCGCCAGATCATTAAGCTTTGTTGATGTTGTTGGTGATGGTGATGGTAATTGTCTTTGTGGCGTGTTGCCTTCTGTAGCTGCGTTCTGATTGGTTGGTGTACTAGGTGATGTGATTGTTTTGTCGATTTTTGCCATCAATTCGCCTATTAGGTTTGCAAGCGTGTCTAATTTATCTTCCTGATTTCTGATCATTGTAGCCATCTGTTCCTGTCAATCGAGGCTAAATACAATATTGCTCTGATGGTTGCTATCTAATCCTTCGTCGTCGTCAAGGGTTTGATATCTGTTGTCTGTTTTTGATTTAGACCGCAATCTTGTCGATCTTGTTGCTGATAATGATGATGCGTATAGGTTGTCTATTTTATTGTGTCATGTCGTTACGTGTTTATCATGTTGTTTTATCGTGGTGTCATTTGTCGTATTGTTTATTACTTTGTTTGATGCGTTGTTTACAATATTAAATAAACACTTACAGTAATCGCAGTTGTAATTGCGTAGATAATTGTATAGATCTCAGGTTGTCGAGCTGCAATTTGAGCAGCTCAGGGCTCATAACCTGTTGAAATTTGATCTTCAAATGTGTGTGTTTTGGAGTAAAAGAGCACACTGGCTAATGAAGCCAATATGCATGTATTTATTAATGCTAATTTATAATTGGTCGATATAAAACAAAGATCGTCTAAGCTATGATCGAGTGACATAACAATCGATCGTTGATGAGAGAGATATAATAAGCTAATAATTACAACAGATGGTATCTGAAGGAATCGACTAATTGGAGCTATTATCAAGAGCTGTGTGTAAGCTCAATCGTGTTGAAATTTGATCTTCGAATGTGTGTTTGGAGTAAAGAGTGCACTGGCTAATGAAGCCAATATGCGTGTATTTATTAATGCTAAATTATGATTGGTCGATACAAACAAAGATCATCTAAGCCACAATTAAGTGATGTATAATCGATCGTTAATGCATCGATCATTGATAGAAGAGATATAATAAGCTAATAATTACAACACTCCCTCTGCTTGATATATCTCGATAAAAATAAGAATAAATAAAAAAAATAAAAGAAATAAAAATAGAAATAAAATGTTCAACTATACATCACGAATATCATCCATGAAGTACATTTACTGCAAATAATTATATATAAAATACTACTTGAGTGATAAGAATGACGTGATAAAGAATATAAAATTTTTTTAAAGAAATAATGTTAGTTACATAAGCCCATTTTTGCGATCAACATTTCAAGTCTTGGTCATGCAAGTGGCTTGGTTAATGCATTGGCGATCATTTCATCTGTCGCCATATAAACGATATCTATTACCTTTGATTCAACTTTCTCTCGAATAAAGTGGTACTAAATGTCGATATGCTTTGATCGAGCATGATTAATTGGATTTTTGGCAAGGGCGATTGCTGATTGGTTGTCTTCAAATAAGGTTGTTGCACAATTCGGCAAATATCCTAGCTCATCCAATAGGGTGCGTAGCCAAATGGCTTCCTTTGTCGTATGAGCTAATGCCATATATTCTGCTTCAGTTGTTGATAGGGCAATGGTTGCTTGGTGTTTGCTTGACCAGCTGATGGCTCCTCCTGATAGGTTGAAAATATATCTCGTGGTTGATCGTCATGTATTAATGTCTCCTCCCCAGTTAGCATTACTGAAACCGATCAGTCTTAGATCCTGATCGCGTCCAAGGCACA
Source organism: Endogone sp. FLAS-F59071 (assembly GCA_003990785.1). Taxonomy (NCBI): domain Eukaryota; kingdom Fungi; phylum Mucoromycota; class Endogonomycetes; order Endogonales; family Endogonaceae; genus Endogone; species Endogone sp. FLAS-F59071. The sequence goes on along the minus strand of RBNK01000026.1, from coordinate 30,857 downwards.
GCTTATAATTGGCTGTTCCTTTAATGTATCTTAGTAATCATTTGAGGGCGTGGTAATGTTCTTACATTGGATTGGCCGAAAATTGACTGATGATGCTAACAGCAGCAGCTAGATTAGGTCTTGTTCCGATCATCAGATACATTATGCTACCGATCATTTGTTTGAACAGACTTTGATCTGCAGATTTTCCTCCTTCAGCTTTGAGTTGGATGGATGGATCAAGGGGTATACTGATTGGTTTGGCATCTGTCATGTTAAACCTTGTAATGATTTGATTGGCGAAGTGGCTTTGATCAATTGTGATCATGTGTGTCTTTCGATTGCGCATGACTTGAATACCTAAAAAATGTTTAATTTTGCCACAGTCCATCATATCAAATGCATTGCTAAGTTCCACCTTAAATTTGTTCATCGTTTCCATCGAATCAGCCAGAATTAGTAGATCGTCAACATATATGGCAATAATTATCAGCGATTGATATTGATCGTCTTGTCTTCTCCTTAGATAAATGCTGTGATCCAATTGTAGTCTTGTAAAATTTGATTGGCTGAGATAGTTGTCAATCTTCTGATTCCACATATGAGGTGATTGCTTTAGTCCATACAGTGATCGATTGAGCTTACACACAGCTCTCAGTGACAGCTCCGATTGGTCGATTCCTTCAGGTACCATCATGTAGATCTCTTCATCAAGATCGCTATTCAGGAACGCAGTTTTTACGTCCATTTGGTGAATTTCTAAGTTTAGGGTTGCTTCGATCAATAATAGTGCCCTGATCAATGTGAATTTCACCACAGGAGCAAATGTTTCATTATAATCAATTCCTTGCTGTTGTAAATATCCCTTGGCAACTAATCTCGCCTTGTACCTGGCAACCGATCCATCAGTGTTGAGTTTCTTTTTAAATACCCATCTGCATCCAATCGGCTTGTGTCTCGCAGGCACCTCAGGTACAATCGTCTACATGTCATTATTCTTAAGTGATTTAAGCTCTTGATTGATTGCTTCCTCTCAAAGCTTTGCATTAGGCAGAGAAATTGCCTCCTTGTAGGTCATTGGGTCATCGGTCGATTCAATTAAATTAGCTTCTGACATCCGATCTTGCCAAATTTGTAGAGCTTCAGTGTCGATCAATTGTTCGATTAGCTCTCAGGTGTTGTCATCATCATCATAGCCTAGCCATTTAACCAGATATTGCCTTTTTTCATCAATCTCGCATTCTCCGATGATCGCTTCGATGACATATTTTCGATCCTCTGGGTTGACGATTGTTGGGGATTTTAATATAATAGATTCATCGAATGTGACATCACGGCTGATCTCTATCCTCCTATTGGTTGGATCCCAGAGCCTGTATGCCTTCTTTTCGTCATGATAGCCAATCATTTTAAGCTTTTTGAATCGGGGCACCAGCTTCAACCTTTTTCTCTTATGAATATGCATATATGCATCAGCCCATATGACGCGCAAGTTACTGATATCAGGCTTGTGACCGTACCATAATTTGAATGGTGAAGTACTCTCCTTATTGGCTCGCATTGGCAATCGGTTGCGTAAATATGTAGTACTTGCGGCAAGTTCCGCCCAAAGTTCGTCAGGTATGCCGGCAGTAATTTTAACTGCCCGGATTGACTCCATCAATGTCCAGTTATATCATTCAGCTACACTGTTTTGTTGCAGCGTGTCCGGTGTCATCATTTCGTGATGAATTCCGTTTTTGATTAAAAATTCACGCATCTTGGTGTTTACATACTCTCCTCCTCCATCTGATCAGAGAATCTTGAGTTTTTGACCCGATTGTGTCTCGGCGAATGCCTTGAATGTCCGGAATCAATCAAATGTATCACTTTTGTTATCAATAAAATATGTTGTGACGTAGCAAGTGGCATCATCGATGAAAGTTAATATATATTTTGCTCCATTGACTGATGGCATGGGCATCGGCCCACACAGATCTGTGTGCGCCCTTCTGATAGGCTCCATCGATCGATTTTTTGCATATCCAAATAGCTTGCGGTGCGACTTTGCATGTTCACACCCGGTGCATATTTCGATTTGTCCGGTTGACAGCCGCACATCTCTGAGCCCTGTGACAAATTTATTGATTGATTGCAGAGTATTTCGGCCTGGATAGCCTAGTCGGTGATGCTATAATATATAGTCATCGATCTTGGAATTGGCAATGTTTGCAATCTTGGAATCGGCTATGTTGGAATCAGCGATGCTTGCTCCTAGCTCTAGCTCTGGTGATGTCGATAAATGAAATAGGTCGCCATTGGCTTGTCCGATTTTAATTTCTTCGTGATCCACACCGATTTTAATTACTGATCCGTCGCTCTTGAAGGTTATGTCATTTCCGTCACGTGTCAATGCCCACATAGATATTAAATTTCTGGTAATCTCCGATACATATAAGACGTCCCGTAATTTCAGCTCGTTGTCGAGCTCAATTGTCCCAACGTGCGTCACGTATAATTTCTCATTCCCTGTACACATGACCAAGCCGTCATGCTCAGCTACCATCTCGAAGAGCTCCAATTGGTTGAATATATGTTGCGTGGCACCCAAATCGATGATGGCACCAATCGCCAGATTTGCTTCGGCTCTCGGTTTAGTCTTTTCTTTTTCTTTTTCTGTTTTTACCCAATCGTTGAATTTGTTGCATTGAAATATTTCGTGTTCTCCCTCACAGACGTAACATTTCCGAGGGTGTCCCCAAAAATTCCCACCTCGATTGGCTCTGCGATTGCCGCCTCGGTTGCCTCTGTCATTATAACCTCCTCGATTGTTTCCGTTTTCGTTGTTGTAGCCTCGGCTTCGTTCGGTGCTTCCGCCTCGATTGTCGCGACCGCCACCTCGATAGCCACCTCGGTTGCCGCCTCGGTATCTGCCTCAGTCGCCGCCTCGGTAGCCACCTCGGTCAGTTACGTGGGCTTCGTCGCGCCTTTGTTTATTATCCAGGTCGAACCTGATGCATGCGAGTTGTAAAGCCTCCAGCATTGTCGGCATATTCTCCCGCGCAAGTATTAATTCCCGGTACCTGAGGCTTAGACCCCGAAGATATTGCAGTATAGCTTCTGTGTCAGTCATATCTTCGATTTGCACCATAATCCGGTTGAATGCGTCATTATAATCTTCGATCGATTCTTTTTGCTTCATTATCACAAGCTTATCGCGCATTCGTAACAATTGTTCTATTGGTGCGTATTTTTGCGTCATAGCTTCTTTAAGGTTATCCTACAAATCAAATTCTCCTGATATGTTCACGTGCCTCCGTAGCCACATTCTAGCATTGCCTGTAATTTTACTGATCGCTGCGTTGACTTCCTCCTTTTGTACTAATAGATTGGCACTAGTGATAAATTGCTCTACGGCATCAAAGTAATTGAACAATCTGGGTGCGCCACCCAATCCATCGAATTTGTTGATCGATCTCAGGTACTCCTTTGCCAGATCATTAAGCTTTGTTGATGTTGTTGGTGATGGTGATGGTCGTGGCATGTTGCCTTCTGTAGCTGCGTTCTGATTGGTTGGCACGCTAGATGATGTGATTGTTTTGTCGATTTTTGCTATCAATTCGCCCATTAGGGTTGCAAGCGTGTCTAATTTATCTTCCTAATTTCTGATTGTTGTAGCCATCTGTTCCTGTCGATTGAGGCTAAATGCGATATTGCTCTGATGGTTTCTATCCAATCCTTCGTCGTCATCGTCAGGGGGTTGATATCTGTTATCTGTTTTTGATTTAGATCGCAATCTTGTCGATCTTGTTGCTGATGACGATGATGCGTATAGATTGTCCATTTCGTCGTGTCGCATCGTTGAATGAGTAATTGCAGTTATAATTACGTAGATACTATGATTGCATAGATCTCAGGTTGTCGAGCTGCAATTCGAGTGGCTCGGGGCTCATAACCTGTTGAAATTTGATCTTCGAATGTGTGTTTGGAGTAAAGAGCACACTAGCTAATGAAGCCAATATGCGTGTATTTATTAATGCTAAATTATGATTGGTTGATACAAACAAAGATTGTCTAAGCCATAATTGAGTGACATATGATCAATCGTTGATGCATTGATCATTGATAGAAGAGATATAATAAGCTAATAATTATAACAAATTAATCACTATATGGACTAAAGCAATCACCTCGTATGTAGAATCAGAAGATCAACAACTAGCTCAGCCAATCAAATTTTACAAGACTATAATTAGATCACAGTATTTATCTAAGAAGACAAGACGATCAATCATTGATAATTATTGCTATATATATCAATGATCTACTAATTCTAGCTGATTCGATGGAAATGATGAACAAATTCAAGGTGGAACTTAGCAATACATTCGATATGATGGACTGTGGCGAAATTAAACATTTTTTGGGTATTTGAGTCATACGTGATCGAAAAACACACACGATCACAATTGATCAAAGCTACTTCACTAATCAAATCATTACAAGGTTTAACATGATGGACGCAAATCTAATCAGTACACGCCTTGATCCATCCATTCAACTCAAAGCTGAAGGAGGAAAATCCGCAGATCAAAGTCTATTTAGACAAATGATCGGTAGTATAATATACCTGATGATCAGGATGAGACCTGATCTAGCTGCTGCTGTCAGCATCATCAGTCAATTCTCAGCCAATCCAATGCAAGAACATCACCATACCCTCAAATGATTATTAAGATATATTAAAGGAACAGCCAATTATAAGCTGTACCTTGGACGCGATCAGGATCTAAGACTGATCAGTTTCAGTGATGCTAACTGGAGAGGAGACATTAACACATGACGATCAACCACGGGCTATATTTTCAACCTATCAGAAGGAGCCATCAGCTGGTCAAGCAAACACCAATCAACCGTTGCCCTATCAACAACTGAGGCAGAATATATAGCATTAGCACATGCGATGAAAGAAGCCATTTAGCTACACACCCTATTGGATGAGCTAGGATATTTGCCGAATTGTGCAACAACCTTATTTGAAGATAACTAATCAGCAATCGCCCTCACCAAAAATCCAATTAATCATGCTTGATCAAAGCATATTGACATTCAGCATCACTTTATTCGAGAGAAAGTTGAATCAAAGGTAATAGATATCATTTATATGGTGACAGATGAAATAATCGCTGATGCATTAATCAAGCCACTTGCGCGACCAAGACTTGAAATGTTGATCGCAAAAATGGGCTTACGTAACTAACATTATTTCTTTAAAAAATTTTATGTTCTTTATTACGTCATTCTTATCACTCAAGTAGTATTTTACATATAGTTATTTGCAGTGAATGTACTTCATAGATGCTATTCGTGATGTACAGTTGAACATTTTATTTCTATTTTTATTTTTATTTATTTATTTATTTTTTATCGAGATATGTCAAGCAGGGGGAGTGTTGTAATTATTAGCTTATTATATCTCTCTCCTATCAATGATCGATGCATCAACGATCGATGCTACGTCACTCAATCATGGCTTAGATGATCTTTGTTTTGTATCGACCAATCATAAATTAGCATTAATAAATACACGCATATTGGCTTCATTAGCCAGTATGCTCTTTTACTCTAAAAACACACATTCAAAGATCAAATTTCAACATTTAGGAGAAGGATATATTAAACATTTTATTATTAGCATATAGTCATCTATTATCTAGACATATAGGCTAGGACAATACTCTATATTAACTTAGAAATTCAGTATAGTGGCCTGAGATATAAGATGATATAACTAACTTTATACAAAACTATGATATATACCAAAAATAAGCAAGAGTAAAGGATATACCCCAAGCTGCTTCTATAACTATTAAGGCTAAGCTATTTTTGCATATCTGGATAGATATTATAGGACCCATACTAGTAACATCGACAGGAAAAAAATATATTATTTTAGCAGTCAATTTCTTCACAAAATATCTAGAGGCAATAGTAGTTAAAGATACAGATATACAAACAGTAGCTAAATTTCTTCATACCAACATTATCTGCAGACACAGAGTACTAAAAGAAATAACTAGTAACTAAGATATAGAGTTTCTAAATGAGCTAATCAGAGAACTTGAGCAAACTTACTATATCAAGTATATCTGAACAACATTATACCACTTATAAGAAAATAGTCAAACTGAATGCACCAACCAGATGGTTAAAAATGTTCTGATGAAGATTATCAATCAAGAAGTATCATGGGACTATTATCTTGATAGCACCCTTTTTGCAGTCTAAACTATTTGTTAGGCATCAACAAAGTTCAGCCCCTTTGAACTTGTGTATAGGAGATTATCAAACCAAGAGTTTTATCATCTAGAAAAAGACATTGAAATATATAACAATTGTTTATAGAGTTATATCATATAAGATATTAGCAAGTACAATTAATCCAAAAGAAAGTATTTATGTTTATTGACAAGATATAGAAGAGACAACAAATGAACCAAATAAGAAGGCAAATACAGCCTTCTTGCATATCAGAGATTAAGGTCTCATATACCAGAACATTGTGGAATTATTATAGTCAGCTAAATTACAATCAAAATGGGAAGGACTATACTATGTACAAGCTATAAAAAAAAGTACAATTTGGCTTAGAAGACTCAATGGTTCTATCCTCCCTACTCTGGTCTACCAAAGCAAAATCAAAAAGTATTATACCAAACTGATATAATCACTGGAAGGATATAGAAAAAGTGATCAAGGAAGCACTGATGAGGGGACTAGACTTGATTGATCTGGTTCCCCTAGACAAAGAGGAAGACCTCGAAAGACTCCTCATTCTGATACAGCAGTATCATAAATGGTTATAATTAAAGCCAAGTTACTGATATTATGATCAGGTTTCATTAGGGATATACTTGCTATCTCTGATATTATTTACAAAAACAGAAGATACTATTGTCAAAATTTGAAAAAGATATAGCTGATAGGATCTATACACTCTTCCTTGAATACAAATAGATTTTAGCTAGGTTCTACAGAAAGATCATCAATATCACCAAACTTATTTATGTAAAGATTACTCAAATCTACCAAGCTATTGAAAATGAGATTACTTTACTTTTATCCAGTCTTGAGAACAAGCCTTTCCCAGTTGAGCTCTCAGATATGATAGCCAACCCCCAACTTATCTGATTTCCATAAATTTAGTACTATACTTGATTTGGAGTTACTATAACCTTCTATATCCTTCTATTTTTAGTTAATATCATTTTTAGTAAGCAATCTTATTACTAGTAATGAATGTAGTTTTTAGTGACCAATCTCATTTTTATCAACAAAATATTATTTGCAGTTATCGAGTTATACTTATAGTGAAGTCTTTTCTTGATTATTCTTTTAGTTCTTTCAAATTTATATAAATACTCCTCTATTTTTTATCTAAATAAATCAGTTTGCATAGAGTCTTAGAATATCTTAATATCAGTCATAGTAAAGCCTGAATAGTACAGCACATAGCTAGTAGTAAGGATACATAAAGAGAGATATTGTATCTATAATTTTAAGCATTCTTACTTAGTATATTCAAATGTAGAATGACCAATTATTAGTACATTTGTCATACTAACCAACTTTTATTTTTATTTTTATAATCTTCTTTTAAGATATCCCTTAAATATAAATATATTTGAAATAAAACATATATTTTAAATTAAAAAAAAAAAAAACTGATCATAAATATGCAGATCACGTGATTCATTATAAAAATTTATAGTCACATGTCAAGTAGCTATAATTTGAAAAGTCCCTCTTTTCAAAATTATAGAAAATTCAGAAAAATTGATATAAAAAATCCAGGGCTATTAGTTTATAGAGAATCGATTAAAGAATATACTAATGGCCTCCTTTTTAATTTTAATTTTTTTTGTCACTATCTATACCTTTAAATTTACTGAGGTCTTTAGGTTTCCCCTGTTCGATCAAAATTGCGAATTTGCCGTCACGTGAGGTACGCGATGTATGCCGTTTCGGTTTGGTGATGTCCGTCTTCCTTTCCTTCCTTTGCGTAGCGAATCCCCCTCATTCGTAACGAAGTAATTGAGTAAATAAATGTCGCGCGTCCGAAATTCAGCAGGTACGTGCCAGTAACGCTTTATTGAACCACAAGGAGAAAGACAAATAAAAAAAAAAAAAAATAGGGGGTCGCAGGACTAGTGGCGATGGCTAGAGGGATCTATCCCTCTCAGAACGTATTTTGGATAGCAGCCGTCTTTGCAAACTGATTATGTAGCAAACGATTCATGGTTGCGCATGTGATGACAAACCCAATGGATTTTAAACCATGCGTGTACACAAACGTGTGTTTTTGCTTCTCATGATATAATAAAATGCTTATAATTAATTACATTCTAAATACCGCATTGCCGGATATTATAGAAAGCCCTATATATAAAGGTATGAAAGGCGGTGTGTGAAATAATAATAATAATAATAATAATAATAAAGACGAATATCGTGAGTCTGACGAATTTGAGCGGTGGTGTCAACAGGTGATTTGATTTGCTTTACTACTGAGGCGGATTGCGAGAACGATATAAGTTGGTCTTTTTTATATATTCATTTAATTTAATTAATTGTATAAAAAACATTTTTTTCCTCCCAATTTATGCTAATGTAGCCCGCAAGAAGTTAAATAATATCACAATTTTTGCTTTCATTGTAATAAAGTGTGGAGTAATATCACCAAAGCGAAACAGGAACTGACATCTGGATAACAAAAGAAAAGACTGAGCATCTTAATGCGTGTCACATTGTGCTTTAACCAAGGTGAACTTTGCTGAATTCGTGAATATATGGGACTTGTGTATTATGAAACCCATGTTACCACCTTCGATGTAATTATATCAAATAACAAAACATCTCCGGCTCATGAGAGATCCAATTTCCCGAGTACTTTTTTTTCCAACCTCCACCCCACATTCATGCCCTCAGCTTCCTCTTTACAAACTGCGGTAAAACAAACGCGGCCGCATGGACTTCCGCATTGTAGTAACTGCATAGTTGGTCCTCCTCCTCCTCCGTCCATCTCCTCGCAGGTTCCCTCACGGCGCGTCCGGCTTCGTTGCAACAGATTACGAACCCGATCTGCCCCGAGGGATAGGTGGGTATAGTAGTATAGGCGTACTCGACAACGGGGAATAGGTCGCGGCAGAAGGTTTGCACCTCCTTGATAAGGTCAAGGTGGAGCCACATGCATTCACCTGGTATAGAAAGAAAGGAGGAAAGGTTGATGGAAAGATAGGATACGAGAAAGGATCAAGTTGCAAAGTTGCAAAGCATTTACCTTGAGTGCTGATGATGCCGCCGGGACGCAAGGCACCTCGCATGAGTTCGTAGAAGGTGCGCTGGAAGAGCGACGCAGCGGGGCCTGGAGCAGGCAATAAGTAATCACGACATAAAGCCTTCCGTTCCCAAAAGTACACGCCACAAAATCGTACACCTACCTTCTGGATCCGACGAGTCAGTAATGATGACGTCAAAACACTCTTTCTTATCCTTGAGGTAGGGAAATCCATCCCCGATATGCACAGAGACCTTTGGGTGGTCGAAACCCCTGGCCATCTCCGGCAGGTACAGCTTGGAGACGCGCGGGACGGCCTCGTCGATTTCGCACAGGACCACTTCCTCGATGCAGTTGTGTTTGACTACCTCGCGCAGGACGCCGCCGTCACCGCCACCAATAACAAGGACCTTGGGGTGGGGTTAGGTCAAAACACGCTGAAGCGCGGATATTCGACAAGGTGTCCATTGACTCATGCGATGAACCAAGCCTCACCTTCTTGGGGTCCGGATGCGCGTTCATGGCGATGTGAGTGATCATCTCCTGGTAGCTGAACTCGTCGCGTTCAGTGGCCTGGATGACACCATCGAGGACTAGTACGTTCCCATAGTTGCTAGATCTGAAGACTAAAACATCCTGGTAGAGGGACCTCTCGACGTGGAGAATCTCTTCCACTTGGATGGACATGGCTATACAAGGCGGGAAGACAGACGGAGATTAGTAGGAAGAGAAGCTATATTACAGTAGAGAACAAGAGCTTACCTTGGCCTGGCCATAGATTGCTACGTTCGCGGAACCAGCCATCGGTGACTGAGCTGTGGGTTAGTTTGGGCATTTTGGGTGTTGGAGCGCGAGGAAGCCAAAGTTTTCGTGAAAATTTGACTGTTAATCTTCTCGCGTTGCGGCGTTGACGCTGATAATCTATTATATATCTTCATCGGCAAGAACTGTCATTGAATCCTTCTCTTTTTTAAATATGCTGCATTAGTCTCTCTCTCTCTCTTTAGCAAGTCAGGTCTCTTTTTTAATTATTATTATTGTCATTTAATTATTATTATTTAAAATATTTACATATAAATTGACATAGAATGTTAGATATGATGGTGTTGATCTATAATGATATAACATTATGAAATTAAAATCTGGTATCTATTATCTCTGGGTACTGGGTATATAAAAAATCCAGATATTCTTATATCCAGAATATTCTGAGTCTCCTATTAATATTTAAATATATTTTGCCTATCTCTAGAAAATCTTCAGATATAGAATAAGTAAGGATACAGTTGGGTATAGAGATGCTAGATATAGATACTAAGTTTCAAATTTATAATGTCAAGTTAGGAAGAGAGAGAGAGAGAGAGTTTACAGGTGTGTCCTATATTCTGAACTATTTTGAGATTATTTATATATACTATTTAAAACTATAGAGTTCTATAGATATTAAAACTACTATATTATAGTATATCACAAATTTGAAACTTAGTATCTATATCTAATATCTCTGTATCTAGATATATCCTTACTTATTTTATATCTGAAGGTTTTCTGGAGATAGGCAGAATATATTTAAATATTAATAAGAGACTCAAAATATTCTAGATACAACAATATATAGTACCTAGTGTTGAAATTTGATCTTCGAATGTGTGTTTGGAGTAAAGAGCACACTGGCTCATGAAGCCAATATGTGTGTATTTATTAATGCTAAAATATGATTGGTTGATACAAACAAAGATCATCTAAGCCACAATTGAGTGATGTACAATTGATTGTTGATGGGAGAGAGATATAATAAGTTAATAATTTTAACACTCCCCCTACTTAACATATCTCGATAAAAATAAAAAAAAAAATGTTCAATTGTATATCACAAATGGCATCCATGAAGTACATTTACTGTAAATAACTATATATAAAATACTACTTGAGTGATAAGAATGACATGATAAAGAAAATAAATAAAATAAAAGTTTTTTTTTGAAAAAAAGGTTAGTTACATAAGCCCATTTTTGTGATCAACATTTCAAGTCTGGGTCACACAAGTGGCTTGGTTAATGCATCAGTGATCATTTCATCTGTCACCATATAAACGATATCTATCACCTTTGATTCAACTTTCTCTCAAATAAAGTGGTGCTGAATGTCGATATGCTTTGATCGAGCATAATTAATTGGGTTTTTGGTGAGGGCAATTGCTGATTGGTTGTCTTCAAATAAGGTTGTTGCACAATTTGGTAAATATCCTAGCTCATCCAATAGGGTGCATAGCTAAATGGCTTCTTTTGTCACATGTGCTAATGCCATATATTCTACTTCAATTGTTGATAGGGTAACAGTTGGTTGGCACTTGCTTGACCAGCTGATGGCTCCTCCTGATAGGTTGAAAATATAGCCTATAGTTGATCATCGTGTATTAATGTCTCCTCCCTAGTTGGCATCACTGAAACCAATCAGTTTTAGATCCTGATCACATCCAAGGTACAGCTTATAATTGGCTGTTCCTTTAATATATCTTAATAATCGTTTGAGGGCATGGTGATGTTCTTGCATTGGATTAGCTGAAAATTGACTGATGATGCTGACAGCAGCAGCTAGATCAGGTTTTGTCCCAATCATCAAGTACATTATACTATCAATCATTTGTCTGAATAGATTTTGATCTGCGGATTTTCCCCCTTCAGCTTTGAGTTGAATAGACAGATCAAGGGATGTACTGATTGGCTTGGCATCTATTATGTTAAACCTTATAATGATTTGATTGGTGAAGTGACTTTGATCAATTGTGATTGTATATGTTTTTCGATCATGTATAACTTGAATACCCAGAAAATGTTTAATTTTGCTACAGTCTGTCATATCAAATGTGTTACTAAGTTCCACCTTGAATTTATTCATCATTTCCATTGAATCAGCCAGAATTAGTAGATCATTGACATATATGGCAATAATTATTAGCGATTGATCATCTTGTCTTCTTCTTAGATAAATGCTGTGATCTAATTGTAGTCTTGTAAAATTTGATTGGCTGAGGTAGTTGTCAATCTTCTGATTCCACATACGAGGTAATTGCTTTAGTCCATACAATGATCGATTGAGCTTACATACAGCTCTCGGTGACAGCTCCAATTGGTCAATTCCTTCAGGTACCATCATGTAGATCTCCTCATCAAGATCGCCATTCAGGAATGCAGTTTTTACATCCATTTGGTGAATTTCTAAGTTTAGGACTGCACTGATCAATAAAAGTGCTCTGATTAATGTGAATTTCACCATGGGAGCAAATGTTTCATTGTAATCAATTCCTTGCTGTTGTGAATATCCCTTGGCAACTAATCTCACCTTGTACCTGGCAACCGATCCATCAGTATTGAGCTTCTTTTTAAATACCCATCTGCATCCAATCAGCTTGCATCTCACAGGCACCTCAGGTATAATCATCTACATATCATTATTCTTAAGTGATTTAAGCTCTTGATTGATTACTTCCTGCCAAAGCTTTGTATCAGACAGAGAAATTGCTTCCTTGTAGGTCATTGGGTCATTAGTCGATTCAATTAAATTAGCTTCTAGCATGCGATCTTGCTAAATTTGTAGAGCTTCAGTATCAATTAATTGTTCGATTAGCTCCCAGGTATTGTCATCATCATCGTTATAGCCTAGCCATTTTATCAGATATTGCCTTTTTTCATCAATCTTGTATTCTCCAATGATTGCTTTAATGACATATTCTTGATCTTCTAGGTTGACAATTGTTGGGGATTTTAATATAATAGATTCATCAAATATGACATTGCAGCTGATCTCTATCTTCTTATTAGTTGGATCCCAGAGCCTGTATGCCTTCTTTTCATTATGATAGCCAATCATTTTAAGCTTTTTAGATCAGGGTACCAGTTTCGACCTTTTTTCTTTGCAAATATGCATATATGCATCAGCCCATATGATGCACAAGTTATTGATATCAGGCTTGTGACCATGCTATAATTCAAATAGTGAAGCACTCTCCTTATTAGCTCGCATTGGCAATCAGTTGCATAAATATGTAGCACTTGCAACAAGTTCAGTCCAAAGTTTGTCAGGTATATCAGCAGTGATTTTAACAGCCCGGATCAACTCCATCAATGTCCAGTTATATCATTCGGCAATACCATTTTGTTGTGGCGTATCCGGCATCATTATTTCATGATGAATTCTGTTTTTGATTAAAAATCCACATATCTCAGTGTTTACATACTCTCCTCCTCCATTAGACTGGAGAATCTTCAGTTTTCAGCCCAATTGCATTTCGGCAAATGCCTTGAATACCTGGAATCGATCAAATGTATTACTTTTGTTATCAATAAAAGATGTTGTGATATAGTGAGTGGCATCATCAATGAATGTTAATATATATTTCGCTCTATTGACTGATGGCATGAGCATTGGCTTGCATAGATCTAAGTGCACCTTTCTGATAGGCTCCATTGATCAATTTTTTGCATATCTGAAAGGCTTGCAGTACGACTTTACATGTTCACACCCAGTGCATATTTCGATTTGTCCAGTCAACAGCCACACATCTCTGAGCCCTGTGACAAATTTGTTGATTGATTGTAGAGTATTTCGGCCCGGATGGCCCAGCCGGTGATGCCATAATGTATAGTCATCAATCTTGGAATCGGCGATGTTTGCTTCTAGCTCTGGTGATGTCGATAAATGAAATAGGTCACCATCAGCTTGTCCGATTTTGATTTCCTCGTGATCCGCACTGATTTTAATTACTGATCCATCACTTTTGAAGGTTATATCATTTCCGTCACGTGTCAATACCCATACAGATATTAAATTTCTGGTGATTTCCGATACATATAAAATATCCCGTAATTTCAGCTCATCATTGAGCTCAATTATCCCAACGTACATCATGCGTAGCTTCTCATTCTCTGTACACGTGACCAAGCCATCATACTCAGCCACCATCTTGAAAATCTCCTATTGGTTGAACATATGTTGCATGGCACCTAAATCGATGATGGCACCAATCACCAGATTTGCTTCGGCTCTCAGTTTAGCCTTTTCTTTTTCTGTTTTTACCCAATCATTGAATTTGTTGTATTGAAATATTCTGTATTCTCCCTTACAGACATAACATTTCCGAGGGTGTCCCCAAAAATTCCCGCCTCAATGGGCTCCACGATCACTGCCTCGGTCACCTCTGTCATTATAATGACCTCCTCGATTGTTTCTGGTATCATTGTTATAGCCTTGGCTTCATTCGGCGCTTCTGCCTCGATTGCCGCGACTGCCACCTCGGTAGCCGCCTTGGTAGCTGCCTCAGTCTGTTACGTGAGCTTTGTTGCACCTCTGCTTGTTATCTGGGTTGAACCTGATGCATGTGAGTTGTAAAGCCTCTAGCGTTGTCGGCATATTCTCCCGCGCAAGTATTAATTCCCGGTACCTGGGGCTTAGACCCCAGAGATATTGCAGTATAGCTTCTGTGTCAGTCATATCTTCGATTTGCGCCATAATCTGGTTGAACATATCATTATAATCTTTGATCGATCCTTTTTGCTTTATCATCACAAGCTTATCATGCATTCATAACAATTGTTCCATTGGTGCATATTTTTGCATCATAGCCTCTTTAAGCTTATTCCATGAATCAAATTCTCCTAATGTATTCATATGCCTCTATAGTTACATTCTAGCATTGCTTGTAATTTTACTGATCACTGCATTGACTTCCTCCTTTTGTATTGATAGATCGGCACTGGTAATAAATTGCTCTATGGCATCAAAGTAATCAAACAATCTGGGTGTGCCTCCTGACCCATCGAATTTGTTGATCAATCTCAGGTACTCCTTTGCCAGATCATTAAGCTTTGTTGATGTTGTTGGTGATGGTGATTGTATTTGTATTTGTAGCATGTTGCCTTCTGTAGCTGCATTCTGATTGGTTGGCATGCTGGGTAATGCATTTGTTTTATCGATTTTTGCTATCAATTCGCCCAATAAGGTTGTTAGCATGTCTAATTTATCTTCCTGATTTCTGATCGTTGTAGCCATCTGTTCCTGTCAATCGAGGCTAAATCCTATATTGCTCTGATGGTTGCTATCCAATCCTTCGTCATCATCATCAGGGGGTTGATATCTGTTGTCTGTTTTTGATTTAGATTGCAATCTTGTCGATCTTATTGCTGATGATGATATGTATAGATTGTCTATTTCATTGTATCATTGAATGCTATATCGTTACGTGTTGTTTATCGCATTGCTTTATCGTGGTGTCATTTGTCACATTGTTTATCATGTTGTTTGACGCATTGTTTATAATGTTAAATAAACGCTTACTGTAATCGCAGTTGTAATTGCTATGATTGCATAGATCTCAGGTTATCAAGCTGCAATTCGAGTGGCTCGGGGCTCATAACCTGTTGAAATTTGATCTTCAAATGTATGTTTGGAGTAAAGAGCGCACTAGCTCATGAAGCCAATATGCATGTATTTATTAATGCTAAAATATGATTGGTCGATATAAACAAAGATCATCTAAGCTATAATTGAGTGATATACAATCGATCATTGATGGGAGAGAGATATAATAAGCTAATAATTTCAACACCTAGAGATAATAAATACCAGGTTTTAATTTTATAATATATATTATAGAAAGTATATCAAAAATACTAAGTATATTGATTTAGATGAGAATGATCAAAACAATAAAACTGCTATCTCTATTTGCATATTCTTACTAGTAGCTATGCACTATACTTATTTAAGCTTTACTATAACTAATATTGAGATATTTTAAAAACTCTAAATAAACTAAAGTTTATTAATATAAAAAGAGAAGATATTTATATAATTATATATTGAAGAAATACAAAATGGTTTACTAAAACTAAGTTCATATTGTAAATAGATAAATGATATAATATAAACCCTTGTAAGGTGCTTAAAATTGAATAGATTCTAGTTATGACTAACTAGTTCAATTATGATAAATATCTATTTGCTATGATGGATACTGCTCTGAAGATAATAGATACCACTTCAAGAATGATAAATGCAGCTACTGTAAGCCATATTTTTTATTATATTATTTTATACTTTATATCTTATATTCTTTATTTCTATTACTTATTAGTTAAATTTATATCAATACTGAATGTATAAATATCCTTTTAATTATTATTTAATAAATCTCAGTCTTGAGCTTATTGTTCCTTGTACTTAGTATTTGTAAAATATAATAAACCTAAATTGCAGCTATTGGCTGAGCAGTAGAGATATACAGTAAGAACACTTGAAGTAAAGATATATATTATAATAGCTGACCCTTAACTTGTCTAATTTTCATAAATTTGTACTATGCTTGATTTAGGAGTTACTGTGATATTTTATCCCCTTTTATTTTAGTTATTGATATCTATTATTTCAAATTGATGCCTATTATTTCAGATTGATGTCTATTATTTCAGATTGATATCTATTATTTTAGCAAAATGCCACCACTAGAGTCATTATATATTCTTTATAATGATTGAACTATATTTTCATAGTAAAGTCTTTATTAGTTATTCTTAGTTTTTCAATTTTATATAAATATCCTCTCTATTTCTCTTTAATAAATCAGTTTGCATAAAGTCTTAAAATATCTCAATATTAGTTATAGTAAAGCCTAAAGAGCACAATATATAGCTGTAGTAAGGATACGCAAAGGAAGATATTACATCTGATACTCTGAGCATTCTCACTTGGTATACATGCATAAATGATCAATTATTAGTACATTTATCATATCTTGGTACTGACTAACAGGAGAGTTATTGAAAGACTGACTCTCATATCCTCATTCAAGCAGGACCAAACTACCTCTTCAAGTAACAACAGCACACCCATAGTGGAAGATAGTATCATTCAAAATGGATCACTGAAGAATACCTCTGTTTTTTATATGAAGAAGATCACTGAATAGCTCCAGCTCAAAGGAAGAAGAATTCATTACACCTGACCCTTCTGATGATGACTATAGTGAGATAAGAGAATCTATTGCCTCCCTTACAGTATATGATAGATTATCATCAGATGACAAATCAGCTATCAATTTTAGTAATAACCTATAAGCATTATTTTATGAAACATCAGATGATGAATTAGATAATAAATTAAAAATCTATATATACAAAATAACAAAAAGACTACTGACCTTCACTAGTTATATATCAGCTAAATCAGTAATCAAGTTCATTAAAGACTTGCAGATTTACAATGCAATCCAACAGTTTAACAATGTTACAAAAGTGAACATTCTAGAAGCAGTATTATAAGGGCCCACCAAGATCATATACAATATAGCAGTAATTTCCACAGCAGCAAATAGAGGATTTAACATAGAAGCAGGAGGAGCAAATATAGAAGCTAATACTGCTGTAACTTTCACCAATGCTATCATATAGTTAAGAGATACTTATCATATAGCTGATATATAGTAAAGTATAAAGGATCAGCTAGCATCAATGTATCAAAGAATAAATGAAAGTCCTCTTACCTTCTATACAAAGATCTAACATGTAGTAGACCTCACAGAATATCTAGTAGCTAATCAGAACCTTATTATAGAGCAGTCTTTCATAAATGGACTTTACTGAGAAATTACCCTCTAAGTATGCTCTAGCCTGGTTAGACTAAACCATATATAAAAGGTAGATTATGTACAGAGATATTGGGCTGTATGAAACTTAGGTTAAGATATAATATAGCAAATATTGCTAAGCAACCTCCAAGAACTCTATACAGTATCAGCAGTTATATCTACTATTGTACCAGCAATAGTTAACTAGAGGGCAGCTTTATGAAAAGACCCAGCTATAGATAATCTTATCAAATAAATGAGCAAGATGACTGCACATATATTAGACCTTAAAAGGCAAATTGATGTACAATGACCAGTCCAATAATTTATAGCAAATCTGATCTCTGCAACTAGATCAAATATATATATATCTAATTAGAAATCTAAAATGCTTCTAGTATAACCAAGATGGGTATATATCTAGAGATTGCACTCAGCTAGACACAAGAGTATATAGAAGATGTAGAGAAAAAAAGTACTATGCTTTAAGATATATAATGTGACAGCCGACCCCTAACTTGACTGATTTTCACGAATTTTGTACTACGCTTGATTTAGGAGTTACCATAACATTCTGTACCCCTCCATTTTTAGTCATTGACGACTTTTTATTCTGCTTGACGACTTTTTATTCTGCTTGACGACTTTTTATTCTGCTTGACGACTTTTATTTCTACAAAATGCCACTACCAAAGTCATTACGTATCCTTTGCAACAATTGGATTGTATTTCTATAGCAAAGTCTTTATTAGTTATTCTTTAGTCTTTCTCAATTTTATATAAATACCCCCTCTATTTCTATCTGAATAAATCAGTTTGCATAGAGTCTTGGAATATCTCAATATCAGTCGTAGTAAAGCCTGAAGAGCACAGCACGAAGCTGTAGTAAGGATATGCAAAGGGAGATATCGCATCCATAATTCTGAGCATTCTCACTTGGTACATACGAATGAACAAACGACCGGTTATTGGTACATTTATCACATCTTGGTGCCGACTGGCAGGAGAGTTATCGAAAGACCGACTCTCACATCCTCATTCAAGCAGGACCGAACTACCCCCTTCAAGTAATGACAGTGCACCCATAGCGGAAGACAGCATCGTTCAAAACAGATCACCGAAGGACACCCCCGCTTTTTATACGAAGAAGATCACCAAACAGTTCCGGCTCCGAGGAAGAAGAATTCATTATACCCGACCCATCAGACGGCGATTACAGTGAGACAAGAGAATCCATCGCCTCCCTTACAGTATACGACGGGTTATTATCAGATGACGAATCAGCTATCGACTTTAGTGACGACCTTCAAGCATTATTTTACAAATCATCCGACGACAAAACAGATGACAAACCAGAAAACAATACATATGAAATGACAGAAAGACCACCAACCTTCACTGGTTACGTACCAGCCGAATCAGTAATCAAGTTCATCGAAGATTTGCAGATCTACAACGCAATCCGACAGTTCAACAATGTTGCAAAGGTAAATGTTTTAGAAGCAGTTTTGCGAGGACCCGCCAAGATCGCATATGATGCCGCAATACTTGCTACGGCAGCAAATGGAGGATTTAATAGAGGAGCAGGAGGAGCAAATGCAGAAGCCAATGCCTTAGTAACCTTTACCAATGCCATCGCATGGTTAAGAGCAACCTATCATACCGCCAACATACAGCAAAGCATGAAGGATCAACTCACATCAATGTACCAAGGGATGAACGAAAGTCTGCTCGCCTTCCACACGAAAATACGACATGTAGTAGACCTCGCGAGGTATCCGGTAGCCAACCAGGACCTCATCATAGAGCAATCCTTCATGAACAGACTTCACCGAGAAATCGCCCTCCAAGTACGCTCCAGCCTGGTCGAACTAAATCATGCACAAAAGGTGGATTATGCACAGAGATATTGGGCTGCACGAAACCCGGGTCAAGACATAATGCAGCAGATTTTACCAGGCAACCTTCAAGAAACCCAAACCGTACCAGTGGTTGTACCCACCATCACACCAGCAACAGTCAATTGGGGAGCGGCCTCATGAAAAGACCCAGCCATGGATGATCTTATTGAACAAATGAGCAAGATGACTGCGTATATATCGGATCTTAAAAAGCAGATCGATGCACAGCGCCCAGTTCAATGATTTATGGCAAACCCAACCCCTGCAACAGGATCAAATGCATATCCGATTGGTAACTTAAGGTGCTTCAGGTATAACCAAGATGGGCATACATCAAGGGACTGCACTCAACCTGACACAAGAGTATGCAAGAGATGTGGAGAAAAAGGGCACTACGCTGCAAGGTGCATGACGAAAACAAGCCGAATTGCCCAATCAAGAACCCAAGGACGAACCCAGATAAACGTTGTCACCTTCAAAAAAGAAGATTTCGATAGCGAAGACGAGTACAGCCAGGTGGAAGCATTCCCGGCTACACAAGAAAAACAAAGACCCAGACATCCTAAAAAGGCAGGGTCTCCTTATACGACAAAGACCCCGCGGATAGCACAACGAGCACAAGAGCGAGAATTTGACGGTGATGAACAAGACAAGCTCTTCGAAGAAGAAGTGAACCGAATTATTCGAGAAGACATGCCAATGTCTGAAGCACCTGCAAGTGAAGGAAACAAGGAACGCAAATTGCGAAAATCCAAGAAATATGGCCTAGATGTATGGAAAGAAATGGAAGACATGACCATCCCGGTCAAGATAGGATAACTCGCCGAATTTCCTACCTTCCAACAGCAAATCCAAAAAGGGATAAGTGATGCACAACCCGGGTACGAAGTAGTGGAGATCAACGCAACGCAACAATCGGAGGATGACAAACCACAGAACTCATCGGCATATTCACAATGTCAGATTGAAGAAATCACGATGCCATGCATCATCGATACAGGTGCTGGAGGATGCATTATCAGCAAGACGATGCTCGACCGACTCGGGTGGCAAATCGAAGAGGCCACAACCATGACAATCATAGTAGCTGATGGATATATTGCAACACCACTCGGCAAGGTACATGAATTACTAATCCATTTTGGTAAACTTATCATCCCAGTATCAGCAATGGTGGTCGACACCACATCCTACGACCTGGTCATTGGAAATAACTGGTTAAAGAAAGTACGGGCAGTGATTGACCTCGGCGCATGCAAAATGCGAATTACTTGGAAAGGACGACGTTACGAAATACCAGTTGACTTAGAAAGAGGAGTTCGCCTGCAAATGATAGAAAGCGATGACGAGGACGAACAGAAAAAATTCTTCATGATGCAGATCGTACGAACTAACCAGAAGGCCAAACCTTTAGAGCGAAAAAGTGAACAGGCCGCCGGATTTGACCTCTCTACTGTCAAAGACATCGAATTGCAACCAGGAGAATCATGCATAGTCAGGACAGGAATCGCTGCAAAAATACCTCAAGGATATTACAGCCAAATTAAACCAAGGAGTTCTCTAGCAGCCGCTGGAATTACGATTGACGCAGGAGTTATTGACGCAGATTACACAGGCGAAATCAAGATTGTAGTTGTCAACCGACATCGATTCAACATAGCCAAACTTTATGGAGGAGATCGAATTGCGCAGTTGATAATCATACCCATCTGGACAGGCAAGGCCGTAGAAGTAACCAATCTCAAAGAAACGACCAGAGGAGACAAAGGGTTTGGATCTACTGGAATGAATATCGCGAAAATCGTAACGGAACTCAAGCACGCACCCAAGACAGCAAACAAGAAGGCATACACTTTCGGAGAACAGCTTGGCAAGAAAGAAAAGAAGGAGTTGCAAGAGCTTATCGACGAGTACTCTGACATATTCGCGACAACCTTCGAAGAAATCAATCTGAAACCGCCAAAGCATTTTCATCACATCAACGTCCAAGGGCACCCTCCGATCAAATGTGCGCCGTACCAAACACCACCAGCATATATTGAATGGCAACAAAAAGAAATCGACGATATGTTTAAGGGAGGAATGGCCGCTGAAACAGATAGCCGGTGGGGATTTCAAAACGTCATTACACCCAAGAAAGGATTAGAAGCAGGAACCTTTGCTCTAAGAATGTGTACCGACTTTAGGAAGCTGAATGACATTACTAAAGGAGACACCTTCCCGATACCAAGAATCGACGATACTTTTTCAAAGATACCAGTTCGTGCAAGCCTCTACACAACTCTTGACATGACCAGCGGATATTATCAAATGGGACTTGATGAAGAATCGCAAGAGATCGCTTTCTTCGTAACACCGCAAGGCCATTGGAAATATCTACGAATGCCGTTCGGACTCAAGAATGCCCCAGCCAGTTTTCAGAAAATGATGACTAAAATATTTGGAGATCTCGTCAGAAAAACATTATTGGTGTACATCGATGACATCACAATATTTACAGTAACATTCCCGGACCACATCAAGGCACTACGCGAAGTGTTCAACCGAATGAGAACCGAAGGCCTTTATTTAAAACCAAAGAAGTGTACATTCGCTGTAGAAAAAGTTACGATGCTTGGACATATCATTGACAAAGAAGGAATCCGAACCGATCCAGCCAAAGTGGAAGCCATTACCAAGTTTAAGAAACCTACCAACTGAACAGAGATGCATGCCTTTCTGGGACTAGCCTCATACTACCGACGGTACATACACAATTTCGCAAGCTTAGCCGAACCGTTGTATGCAACCCTCACGAAAAGCTACAACTGGGCAGAAATCGACGAAGAACAAAACGAACTCAAGCAAGAGGCACTAAACGCATTAAAGAAGGCTCTGGCAACTGCACCCGTACTGGCAAAACCAAACTGGATGAAGCTGTTTAAACTTTATACCGACGCAAGTGCTATAGGAGTAGGAGCAATACTTTCGCAAGATGATACTAAAGGTTTAGAACGAGTAATTTGTTACGCAAGTAGAGGAACACGCAGCGCGGAGAAGAATTACGAATCAACCAAACTGGAGTGCCTCGCAGTCGTATGGGCAGTCAAGTAGTTCAGATATTACCTCATCGGATGACACTTCGAAGTCATCATGGACCATTCGGCACTTAAATGGTTGTTCAACAGACCCGATCCAAGTGGAATGTACGCACGGTGGATCATGACGCTTCAAGAGTACGATTTCATGGTAAAGTTCAGGAAAGGAAAGACAAATCAGAACGCCGACGCACTTAGCAGAATACCATTATTAGATGCCCAAGGCAGGGCGCAGCAATGAATGCAACACTGTACTACGATCTGGTGATTTGGTTGACGAGGAGGGAAATTAGGAAAGATATGGAGGATTGGATGAAGAACATTTTATTAACCACCGGCAGGCAGTACGAAATTCAGGACAATTTATTATATCGCAAAAAGGAGGGACGCATTATTCCAGTAATTCAGGAGAAGGACGTACCAAACATTTTATCATTAGCACATAATCATCCATTATCTGGACACGTAGGCCAGGACAATACCTTATATCGACTCAGGAATTCGGCATGGTGGCCTGGAATGCAAGACGACGTAACCAACTTTGTACGAAATTGTGACACGTGCCAAAAACAAGCAAGAGCGAAAGATATGCCCCGAGCCGCCTCTGCAACCATCAAGGCTGAGCCATTTTTGCACATCGGGATAGACGTCATGGGACCTATGCCAGTAACATTAATGGGAAAAAGATATATTATATTAGCAGTAGACTTCTTTACAAAATACCCGGAGGCAACAGCAGTTGAAGACGTGGATGCATAGACAGTAGCCAAATTCTTGCATACCGACATCATCTGCCGACATGGAGTACCAAAGGAAATAACTAGTGACCGAGGCACAGAGTTTCTGAACGAATTAATTAGGGAACTCGAGCAGACTTACTATATCAAGCATATCAGAACGACATCGTACCACCCACAGGGAAATGGCCAAACCAAATGCACCAACCAGACAGTCAAGAACATCTTGGCAAAGATTATCGATCAAGAGGCAACATGGGACTATTATCTTGATAGCGCTCTTTTTGCGGTTCGAACCATTTGCCAAGCATCAACAAAGTTCAGCCCCTTCAAGCTTGTATATGGGAGACTTCCAAACCGAGAATTCCACCACCCTGAAAAGGACAATGGAATGTATGACGATCGTTTGTGGGCTTACATCGCATGGGATATCAGCAGACTACAATTAATCCGAAAGAAGGCATCCATGTTCATCGACAAGGCGCAGGAAAGACAATGGACAAACCAAAATAAGAAGGCAAATGCAACCCCCTTGCATATTGGAGATCAAGTCCTCGTATATCGAAACATTGTAGAATCATCATGGTCGGCTAAATTACAACCGAAGTGGGAAGGTCCATACTACGTGCAAGCTATAAAAGAAAGCACCATATGGCTTAGGAGACTCAACGGTTCCATTCTCCCCACCCCAGTCCACCAAAGCAAAGTAAAAATCTATCATGCCCAACAAATGCAGCCCAAAGAAGGACGTGGAAAAAGCAATGAAGGAAGCACTCATGAAGGAGTCCGAGACCATCGACTGGACGCCCCTTGACCAAGAGGAAGACCCCGAAAGGCTCCTTCTACTTAGCCAGCAGTACCATGAGTGGTTATGCTGTCAAAATCGTGTAACTGACGCTACGATCCAGTTCCATCAAGGACGAGCCCGAAGCCTGCATCACAAGAATAGAAAACAAGAAACGGTACTGTCTAAATTTGTGAAAGACATGGTTGACAAGACTTATGCACTTTTCCTGGACTACGAATGGCTTCTTTCAAGGTTTTATGGAAGAACCGTTGACATTTCTAAATTAACCCTTATCAAAATCGCTCAAATCCGACAAGCCATAGAGGAAGAGATTGCTCTTCTACCTTTTAGTCTCGAGGACGAGACATTCCCAGTTGAGCCCCCAGATGTGACGGCTGACCCCCAACTTGACTGATTTTCACGAATTTTGTACTACGCTTGATTTAGGAGTTACCGTAACATTCTGTACCTCTCCATTTTTAGTCATTGACGACTTTTTATTCTGCTTGACGACTTTTTATTCTGCTTGACGACTTTTTATTCTGCTTGATGACTTTTATTTCTGCAAAATGCCACCACCAAAGTCATTATGTATCCTTTGCAACGATTGGATTGTATTTCCATAGCAAAGTCTTTATTAGTTATTCTTTAGTCTTTCTCAATTTTGTATAAATACCCCCTCTATTTCTATCTGAATAAATCAGTTTGCACAGAGTCTTGGAATATCTCAATATCAGTCATAGTAAAGCCTGAAGAGTACAGCACGAAGCTGTAGTAAGGATACGCAAAGGGAGATATCGCGTCCATAATTCTGAGCATTCTCACTTGGTACATATGAACGAACGAATGACCGGTTATTGGTACATTTATCACAATAATAGAAACAAGTTGAATTGCCCAACCAGGAACTCAAGAATAAACTCAGATAAACATCATTACCTTTAAAGAAGAAGATTTTGATAGTGAAGATGAATATAGTCAGGTAGAGGCATTCCCAGCTATGCAGGAAAAATGAAAACCCAGACAATCCAAGAAAGTAGAATCCCCTTATATAATAAAAACTCTATAAGTAGTATAATGAGCATAAAAATATAAGTTTGATGGTGATAAACGAGATGAGCTATTCAAAGAAGAAGTTAACTGCATCATCTGAGAAGATATACCGATATCTGAAGCACCTGCAAGCAAAGGAAACAAGGAATACAAGTTATGGAAATCTAAGAAATACAGTCTAGATGTATGGAAAGAAATAGAAAACATAATGATCCCAGTAAAAATAGGATAAATTATTGAATTCCCAACATTCTAATAGCAAATCTAAAAATAGATAAGCAATGTGCAACCTGGATATGAAGTAGTAGAAATTAACACAGTATAGCAATCAGAAGACAAAGAGCCCCAGAACTCTTCTGTATACTCACAATGTCAGATTGAAAAAATAATGATACTATGCATTATTGATATAGGTGCTGGAGGATGCATCATTAGTAAAACAATGCTTGATCAACTTGGATGGTAGATCAAAGAAGCTACAACTATAACAATTGTAGTAGCAGATGGACACATTACAACACCACTCAGTAAAGTGTATATATTATCTATCTGCTTAAGTAAACTTATCATCCTAGTGTCAGCAATAGTAGTTGATACTATATCCTATAATCTTGTCATTAGGAATAATTAGTTAAAAAGGTGCAAGCAGTGATCGACCTCAGTGTTGAAATTATTAGCTTATTATATCTCTCTCCTATCAACGATTAATTATATGTCACTCAACTATGGCTTAGACGATCTTTGTTTGTATCGACCAATTATATTTTAGCATTAATAAATACATGCATATTGGCTTCATGAGCCAGTGTGCTCTTTACCCCAAAATACATATTCGAAAATCAAATTTTAACACTCAGTGCATGTAAAATGTGAATCACTTAGAAAGGATAATACTATGAAATACCTATTGACCTAGAAAGAGAAATTCACTCATAGATGATAGAAAGTGATAATGAAGATGAACAAAAAGAATTCTTTATGATGCAAATCATATGAACTAACTAAAAGGCTAAACTATTGAAACAAAAAAGTAAACAAGCTGCTGGATTCGATCTCTCTACTATCAAGGACATTGAACTACAATCTAGAAAGTCATGTATAGTTGGAACAGGAATTGCTACAAGAATATCTCAAGGGCACTATGGTCAAATCAAACCAAGAAGCTCCCTGGCAGTCACTGAAATTACAATTAATATAGGAGTTATCAATATAGACTATATTGGTAAAATTAAAATTGTAGTTGTCAATCGACATCAATTTAATATGGCTAAACTTTATGGAGGAGATCAAGTTGTACAGTTAATAACTATACCCATTTGGACTGGCAAGGCAGTAAAGATAGCTAATCTTAAAGAAACAGCTAGAGGAGACAAAGAGTTTAGATTATCTAGAGTAAACATTACAAAACTCATAACAGATCTCAAGTATATATTTAAGATAGTAAATAAGAAGGCATATACTTTCAGAAAATAACTCAGTGAGGGAGAAAAGAAGAAATTAAAGAAACTCATTAATGAGTATTCTAATATATTTGCAATAACCTTTGAAGAGATCAACTTAAAGCTACCAAAGTACTTCTACCACATTGATATTCAAGGGCACCTACTGATCAAATATACACTATACTAAACCCTACCCACTTATATTAAATTATAATAAAAAAAAATCGATGATATAGTCAAAAGAGGAATAGCAGTTGAAACGGATAGCTTATGGGGATTCCTAAAAATTATCACACCTAAGAAAAGATTGGAAGCCAGAATCTTTGCTCTAAGAATGTGTATCGATTTCAGAAAACTTAATAATATCACCAAGGGGAACACCTTTCCAATACCAAGAATTGATGATACCTTTTCAAAAATACCCATCTATACAAGTCTCTATACAACTCTTGATATAACTAGCAGATATTATCAGATGAGACTTGATGAAGAATTATAGAAAATCACTTCCTTTATAACACTCTAAGGCTATTGAAAATATTTATAAATACTATTTGAACTCAAGAATACCCTAGCAAGTTTTTAGAAGATGATAACTAAGATATTTGGAGATCTTATAGGAAAAACGCTACTAGTTTATATTGATAATATTACAATATTTACAGTGACATTCCCAGATTATATTAAAGCATTATGTGAAGTATTCAACTGGATAAGAATAGAAGATCTTTATTTAAAGCAAAAGAAGTGTATCTTCACTATCAAAAAAGTTAAGATACTTGGACATATTATCGACAAAGAAGGAATCTGAACTAACTTAGCCAAAGTAGAAGCTGTTACTAAATTCAAATGACCTATGAACTGAACAGAGATATGTGCCTTCCTAGGACTAGCCTCATACTACCATCAATACATATGCAATTTTGTAAGTCTAGCTAAACCCCTATATATAACCCTTATAAAAAGCTATAATTAGACAGAAATTAATAAAAAACAAAACAAACTTAAGTAGAAGGTACTTAACATATTGAAGAAAGCCCTGGCAACTGCATCTATATTGGCAAAACCAAACTGGACTAAGCTTTTTAAGCTATATACAGATGCAAGTACAATAGAAGTAGGTGCAATTCTTTTACAAGATGATATCAAAGGCCTAGAATAAGTAATTTGCTATGCAAGCAGAAGAACCCACAGTACTAAGAAGAATTATGAATCAATCAAATTGAAGTGTCTTACAGTTATATGAGTAGTTAAGTAGTTTAGATATTACCTTATCAGACAACATTTTGAAGATATTATAGATTATTCAGCACTTAAATAGTTGTTTAATAGACTTGATCTAAGTAGAATGTATGTATGTTGGATTATGATACTTCAAGAATATGATTTCATAATAAAATTCAGAAAAGGAAAGACAAATCAGAATGCTGACATACTCAGCAAAATGTCATTATTGGATACTCAAGGCAGGGTGTAGCAATAAATGCAATACTGTATTATGATCTGGTGATTTAGTTAATAGGGAGAGAAATCAGAGAAGATATGGAGGGTTGAACAAAGAACATTTTATTAACTATAGAAAGATAGTACGAAATTCAAAACAATTTATTATATTATAGAAAGGAGGGGCATATTATTCCAGTAATTCAGAAGAATGATATATTAAACATTTTATTATTAGTATACAATTATCTATTATCTGGATACATAGGTTAGGATAATACTTTATATTGACTTAGAAATTCAGCATAATATCCTAGAATATAAGATAACATAATCAATTTTGTACGAAACTGTGACATATGCTAAAAACGAGTAAGAGCAAAAGATATGCTCTAAGCCGCTTTTGCAACTATCAAAGCTGAGCTATTTTTGCATATTAGGATAGATATTATGAGACCCATACTAGTAACATTAACAGAAAAAAGATATATTATTTTAGCAGTTGATTTCTTTACAAAATATCTAAAAGCAATAGTAGTCAAAGATGTAGATACACAAATAATAGCTAAGTTTCTACATACTGATATTATCTGCAAGCACGGAGTATTGAAGGAAATAACTAGTGACTGAGGTATGGAGTTTCTAAATGAGCTAATTAGAGAACTTAAGCAGACTTACTATATTAAGTATATCTGAACAACATCATATCACCCACAAGGAAATAGTCAAACTAAATGTACTAACTAGATAGTTAAGAATGTTTTGGTAAAGATTATCAATCAAGAAGCATCATAGGACTATTATCTTGATAGTACTCTTTTTACTATCTGAACTATTCATCAAGTATCAATAAAGTTTAGTCCCTTTAAACTTATATATAGGAGATTGCCAAATTGAGAGTTTCACCATCCTAAAAAAGACATTGGAACATATAACAATCGTTTATAGGCTTACGTCACATGAGATATTAGCAGATTATAATTAATTTGAAAAAAGATATCTATGTTTATTAACAAAGCACAGGAGAGACAATGGATGAACCAAAACAGAAATGCAAATGTGACCCCCTTATATATTAAAGATCAAGTCCTTATATACTGAAATGTTGTAGAATCATCATAGTCAGCTAAATTATAACTAAAGTAGGAAGAACTATACTATATAAGCTATAAAAGAAAGTACCATCTGGCTTAGAAGACTTAACAGTTCCATCCTTCCTATCTCTGTCTACTGAAGCAAAGTAAAAGTCTACTATACCTAACAAATATAGCCCAAAGAAGGATATACAAAAAGTAATAAAAGAAGTACTAATAAAGAGATCTAAGACCATTGACTGAACCCCTCTCAATCAAGAGGAAGACTCTGAAAGACTTCTTCTACTTAGCTAGTAATACTATGAGTGATTATACTACTAGAATTACACAACCAATATAATGATCTAGTTCCATTAAGCACAAAGCTTATATTATAAATATAAAAAACAAGAAGTAGAACTACCCAAGTTTGTAAAGGAAATGATTGACAAGATCTATGTACTTTTCCTCAGTTATGAATAGCTCCTCTCTGAGTTCTACAGAAGAACTGTTGACATTTATAAACTGACCTTCACTGAAATTGCACAAATCTGTTAAGCTATAGAAAAAGAGATTGCCCTATTGCCCTTCAGTCTCAAGGATGAGACATTCCCAGTTGAGCTCCTAGATGTGACAGCCAACCCTTAACTTGTCTGATTTTCATAAATTTGTACTATACTTGATTTAGAAGTTACTATGACATTTTGTCCCCTTCTATTTTAGTCATTGATACCTATTATTTTGGATTGATATCTATTATTTTAGATTGACATCTATTATTTGAAATTGACACCTATTATTTTGGTAAAATGCTACCACCAGAGTCATTACATATTCTTCACAATGATTAGATTATATTTTTATAGTAAAGTCTTTATTAGTTGTTCTTAGTCCTTCAATTTTATATAAATATCTCTATTTCTCTTTAATAAATCAGTTTGCACAGAGTCTCGGAATATCTCAATATTAGTCATAGTAAAGCCTGAAGAGTACAGCATGTAGCTATAGTAAAGATATGCAAAGGGAGATATTGCATCTGATACTCTAAGTATTCTCACTTAGTACACACACATGAACAACTGATTATTAGTACATTTGTCACAATATAAAGCCATTACTCAATTGATTTTATATTTTATTTTGTATTATGTTTTAATTTTTCTTTTATTCATATCTTGAGCATTCTATAGAAGTGTTCACATTTTGGTTCCTTCTACCAAAAAGATCTATCTATGGACTGATCTATTGCTCTATTTAAGCAAGTGATAAACTGAGACAAATTGCTACTGCTCTAACAAGTGAGTGATAATAGAATCTACCAGTTGCTATCTAAGAGCAACAATGAACCTAACCATGGAAGTTTATGATAGGGCTCCTACTGAATTCTATAGCTATTCAACTGAATCAGCCAGGAACTTCATTGAAAAAC
>RBNK01000025.1:0-61730 GCA_003990785.1 Endogone sp. FLAS-F59071 | reverse complement strand
CCCTAACCCTAACCCTAACCCTAACCCTAACCCTAACCCTAACCCTAACCCTAACCCTAACCCTAACCCTAACCCTAACCCTAACCCTAACCCTAACCCTAACCCTAACCCTAACCCTAACCCTAACCCGTACTGAAGCAGTTTCAGTCTAGGGCGGTTGTCCTCGTTGACCGCCGGGCTAAAGCCATTCACTTGGTAGCCAAAGTCTAAAAAGACGGAGGTAAAAGTTACTTCAACTTCGACCTCAAAAATGTCACGGTTCGAAAAGAACCCCTTGACGCACTTCGAACCCAACTGTGTACTGGCGTTAGAGATATGATTCTTCAAGAAAAACACATCGTCATTACCCAGTGCTCCACGGAGCTCGGAGGCCTTCTGGCCCAGATGCGCAATGATCTCTATGCCAGACTTGTTGGTCTCGGCCCGGATCATGTCGCTATTCCAGAAGCGAAAGATAGAATTGAACACACTATCGGCCTATTCGCCAAGTTCATTCGTAAACTCGAGATCGAAGCCACGTTGCTTTCGGAGAAGGTTTGTAAACCTAATAATGCTATCTACAAATGGTTTCGCCTATATCAGAAAGTATTATTTACTCTCCCTCTCCTATCTTCAGTCCGACCAGTCTCAAAAAGGCCCTTCGAAATCTTCGACGAACAAGAAGACGACCTCGAAAAAGGAACGCGCCACACCATATACCAAACCCAAGTCCAACACCAAGGACAAAGGGAAGGGAAAGGCAAAGGATGACTCGAACCAATCCTCCAAGAAGGACAACAGATCGACGTTCGCCAAAATGGACAAGAAAGCCGTTCCAAAAAAGTCCGGAAAACCGGACAACAAGAACAAGAAGAAAACGTAAGTGTTAGAAAAATTCCCTTTCAAAAGGTTTTTGTTAACAATATCTCTTCTGTTCAAACAATTCCCGGAGAAATTATTATGCTTTTGAATAAAGGTCTTAACTTTAATTTCAATCCCAACTTCTCCTATAACCAGTTCCAAACCGGCTGGCAAAAAGGAATTGAAAAAGCCTTCGGCCAAATAACGCATCTTGATGACGAATCTGCAGCTCGAATTCGTTCTGCTCTATCTTGTTCCTTGTATTCATATAACTATACTCGACAAAAGATTGCTATGCGCCATAATAACAGTAATAAACATAAACGTTATTTATCTGCTATCTCTAAACTTTCAAGATTTATGTCCAATCACAATTTGATTGTACGTGAAGCGGATAAAGGCTTTGGTATTACTTTAATGGATTTTGAGTGGTATAACCAACAGGTCTTATCTCATTTGACCAATGACTTGGTATATAAAATTGAATCTCCCAATTTACTACAAATCACCGAAACTATTTCCAAGCTACATCAGCTTGCGTTAAAAACTTCGGAGGAACGCAATTTCAGAAGTAGAGCTGTCTTTGCCACATCTATGTCACTTAAGGAAATTCGTAACGGTACTTTCAAAGCTCCGGCTTTTTACGTTCTTCCTAAATTACATAAGATTCCCATTAAAACTAGACCAATTACTCCTTCTCATTCTTGGATCACCACACGTATGTCTAAATTCTTAGACCGCTTCCTTCAAGAAGATCTTGATCACTATAACACTGTGGTACGCGACTCAAAGAGTGTTATCCCATTAATTGAGGGAATGTCTTTTCCCCACCATGCAGATTTCCTTACCGCCGATGTTGAGGCTTTTTATCCCTCTATTCCCATCGATCAGTGTTTAGGAGTTTATAATAATATCTTCGCTAATGCAAAACCCAAAGATAAAGAGTTTATAATTGCATGTATTGATTTTATTCTCAATAATGCGTTTGTCGAATATCGACAAATTCTTTATAAACAAATCAGCGGCATCGCCATGGGCACTCCCTGTGCCCCAGTACTTGCGAACATATTCCTCACCTACTATGAAGAATCTATGTTCCTAATGTTCCCGGATCTCAAACCCGAGTTTTATGACCGATTCGTTGACGATATCCTTATCATCACCAGTAAAGGGCCCTGAGTTGCTCAAAAAATAATTTCAACTCTAGCAGTAGTCGCTGCTCCCTTAACGTTCACTTCTGAGCAACCTGAAAGAGCTATCTTTCTTGATCTCTTAGCATACAAAGTGAAAGGTACCGGAAATAATATCAAAATAAAATTCCGCTCCTATGATAAGCCCAATAATCTACATATCTATTCTCATCCGGATTCTTATTATCCGCAATCATATGTTGATGGATGGTTACGAGGTGAAAATATGCGCCTCATCCGCAACAACTCTACAATAGATACGTATACCATTGCGCTTGATGAATTTCGTCAATTTCTAGAAAGATGTAACTTCTTACATTCACGAATTCTCGACTGCTTCTCATATGATACATACCAAGATCGGCATCTTCTCCTTAATCCTAGCAAACTCGCACCCGCTCAGAAAGAGGAAAAAGATCCCTATAGAAAAGATATTTCTATAAGATGGTTTCAACCAAATTATGCATCCTCCCATAAAGATCGCGTAGGCTTGAAACACATCATGCGTACAACTAATGCTTTGTTGTACTATTCACACAACGTCTGGTTATCGCCCATTGTTTATCGCGGCCTCAGCCTCAAAAAAGTAGCTGAGAAGCATAATAAGACAGTGCTTCGTAAGTAAGATATTTACTTATGTTGTCTCAATACTCCTTGAAACATTCTCGGATTATTTTTGTCATTGCACTCCAATCTGTAACTAGTTCACCCTCAATCCTTCGGCCCATCTTCACCCTAATCTTAATATTTTGGGGATTTGTCACTATATACATATATAGTTTAATTGACATTTCTTGAAGACGTTCACCGAAGTAGAGTATATAGAACTAATATTGTAATATATTCAATATTGAATTTTTAATTATAAAGTCACAGTTCCAAATGCGCTTATGCCTATATTTGGTTCAGCACAATTTTTATTTTATAAGTATTTTTATTTCGCTTCGGCAAATTAAAAAACTTAAATTAATTTATTAATTTCCACTCTTCGGAGTGGCTTGTGACTTTCGTCAGTTTTATTTTCGGAGTGATCCGGAATTTATGACTCATAAATTTTATTTTCAATTAAATCATACGTTACATTTTGGATTATCACATCTATAGTGTAATTTCACACTAAAGGTATAAGAAGAAAGAGCAAGTCTGATGAGAGATTTTCGAAAGAATACCGCGATTCTAACACGGATTTTTGCGATCCTCGCCTCTTCTTCGCTTATAACCAAAAAAGCCAAACACGCCTCCACCACCCTCACCCACCTCCAAGACGTTAGCGGGTCCTGGCCCCTAACCACCTGCCTTATCGTCTTCAAAACCTTCGTCCGACCCCTCTTCAAGTATAGTCTCCCCCTTGCCCACCTCATCATCCGCGATGACGCTTGGACAGCTGCCTGCGCCCCCCTCCAAACCATTTACGACGATGCTACCGCCTGGTGCCTCGGAATGTCCCTCCCCAAGAACCGTGCCAATGTCGGCAGATCTATCCTTGGCCTCCCCTTGCTCCACCTCTGTGTCGCCTCCCTGGGTTGCCGCTTCAACCTCCACCTCGCCGCCACCGCCAAGACCAACAATCCCCTTCCCAAACTGATCGAATACCGGCGCTTCCGACCTACCGACCGAGACGTCTCCATCCTCCACAGGTTTGAGAAGGTTGACCTTTGGCAGGAGTTCCTCCGTACCCCCCCGCCACGACCCAGGAAAAAGAAACCCCCCGACCAAGAAGCCCACCTCCGCGCCTTCCTTCGTGACCGTGCAAGGGACGAATGGCGCGAAGGCTCCGCCCTTGCCCGTATGGTTATACCCTCCGCCTGAGGTAAGGCTGCCTGGGGCCCCGACTTCTCCCTCACCATCCGTGACCCTTTCACCCGCAAACGCGCTGTCGCCTGGCGTCTCGGCCTCTTCGGCTGGGAAAAGCTTTGCTCCACCTGCCAAAAACCCTTCTCCTGCACATACGTCCGCTCCTGCGACCTTCTCGAAGGCGCCCCGGCGGATGGCCTCACCTGCCCAACCCGTCTCGAGACCGACCTCTTTGTCTCCGAACACCCCGAGTACCTGCTGGACCTTACATCCTTCAACTGTCTCGACCTCTGGCTTTGCCGGCGTGAAAACTCCGTCTCCGCTGCCTTCGACGCTCTCGACCTTCTCCCTATGCACTCCAAAACCCCCCGACCCCCTCTTAATGATGCTTAAAGGATTTTTCCCATCTCTTCCCCCCTCCGAGATAATTCTTATGGTAGTGCATAAGATGATGTGTTCTTCCGTATCCGCCGTTGCTCCGATATTTCCTAAGTTGTTGTGTATCTCACCCCCTCTATACTCTGTTTCCTTATCTTGTCTTCTCTTTTTTCTGCGTGCGTGTGTGTCCCCGCACTTGTAGTTTTTTTATCTCTTATCCCTCCTCTTCCATGTACGTCCGCAATTGATAGTCATGACATCAATAAAAGATACTTGATCCCTAACCCTAACCCTAATCTCCGACTTCGCGCCCTCGGCGACAAGTCAAACCTCGGCCCTCCCGACCGTAAGTCCGCACTTGACAGAGTGACTGCGACCTGGTCCCTACGCCTCCCACGCCCCAAATCGGGAGTTACCCGCACCGACTTCGCCCTCGTACCCCCGGACTCCAGGCCCGCCTCGACTGCCCACCCCCCCCCATCCCCACCGACCACCCCTCCATACTACTCCTCCGGATCCCCTCTGACCACCTCGACCCCCCCACACCCAGCGGCCTCCGCCGATTTTTCCTTCGCGGTCTCTCTGATCCTATTACCTCTGCTCTCCTCCGCTCCGCCTTCGACGACGCCGCCCCCACCACCCTCTCCCTCTTCCTTTCCCTCCGCTGCCCTCCCTCCGCCCCCCTCCCCATCCGATAACAGTGTATCGACATACTTAACGATGTCCTCACCACCGCCATCTACTCCGCGGCCGAAGCGGTCCTCGGGAGTTACGACCCCTCCACCATCCGATCCTCCCCCCAGGCCCCTCCCGTTCCCCCCCTCGACAACCTCAGCGGAGCCGCCGAAGCCATCCGCCTGGTCAAATGATCGTTCCGTTCTACCGACAGACCCACCGTAAACTCCCGCTCCCCCTCCCTCTCGGCCTCCGAAGATACGGTCCTCTTCTTCCGCGAAGTGTTTAACCAGCCTTCCCCCTCTCTCATTCCCCTCCCTCCCCTCCCCACTCCCTCCCCCGCCGAATCTGCCACCTTGACAAACCAGGCATTCTCCTCTGAGGCTATCCTTCTAGCCATCTCCCTCTACCCTCTTTCTCGCACCGGCGGCGAAGATGGTATATACATCAAAATCATCCGCTGCCTCACCTCTCACCCCTCCCCCCCCCTCCTCCGTCTCCTCTCCCATCTCTTTAGGATGTGCTGTTTTCTCGGTATCTCTCCCGCAGCATGGCGGCAATCGATTATCTCCCTCATCCCAAAAGGTGGGGGGACCACGATTGACCGCTTCCGACCTATAGCTCTCACCAACATGT
Source organism: Endogone sp. FLAS-F59071 (assembly GCA_003990785.1). Classification (NCBI taxonomy): domain Eukaryota; kingdom Fungi; phylum Mucoromycota; class Endogonomycetes; order Endogonales; family Endogonaceae; genus Endogone; species Endogone sp. FLAS-F59071. Next base: position 56,217 of record RBNK01000025.1, on the reverse strand, counting down.
TCCGAAGGCTTTACGAACGGTGCATCCTCACCTACATCTCCGACTCCCAGCTCACCATTATGAACGGCGCCCAGGCTGGCTTCCGCCCCGGCTTCTCGACCCTCACCCATGCCACCCTCTTACACGAGCACTTTGCCGCGGGAAAATGCGACGCCATCTTCCTAGACCTCCAGCGTGCCTACGACACCGTCCCCCTCTCCAAAACTGTCGAACGCCTCCTCCGTAAAGGCGCCCCCGCTGGACTACTCCAATGCATCGTCTCCCTCTTCTCCAATTGCTTCTCTCGCGTTGTGGTGAACGGAATCCCGACGGACCCCATACCTCTCGAACAGGGCCTTATGCAGGGCTCCCTGCTCTCCCCATGGCTCTTCGATGTCTTCATCAATGACCTTGTCATCTCCTTCAATGAAGCTTTCCCCTCCGATGGCCCCATCCGCGCCGTCGACCCGAACCCCCAGAAAAAGGGACTCTTCTTCATCGACGACATCGTCCTCATCCCCTCCTGCCCCTCTGAAGCCCAACCGATGATTGACTTCTGCGATGCCTGGTTCCTCGCCAATGGCCTCCGCACCAACGCTGCCAAATGCGGGCATGTCGGTTCCCACCCCCTCCCCCTCCTTACTATGTCCCAACCCATCCCCCACACCCCCTCCTACAAGTACCTTGGCTTCCCGTACACCCCCCGAGGTTTCGACTTCCAGTCTCTCCTCGCCGATGGCGCCAAACGTGCCTCCGCCACCCTCGCTCACCTCCAAGATGTTAGCGGCTCCTGGCCCTTGGCCACCCGCCTTATCGTCTTCAAGACCTTCGTCTGCCCCCTCTTCGAATATGGCCTCCCCCTTGCCCACCTCATCATCCGCAACAATGCCTGGACCGCCGCCTGCGCCCCCCTCCAGGCCATCTATGACGAAGCTACCGCCTGGTGCCTTGGCATGACCCTCCCCAAGAACCGTACTAATGTCGGACGATCTATCCTCAGCCTCCCGTCGCTCCATCTCCGTATCTCCTCCCTAGGTTATCGCTTCAACCTCCACCTCGCCGCCGCTGCCAAAACCAACAACCCCCTCCCCAAACTCATCGAGTACCGGCGCTTCCGACCCACTGACCATGATATTTCTATCCTCCACCGATTCGAAAAAGTCGACCTCTGGTTGGAATTCCTCCGCACCCCTCCACCACGCTCCAAGAAAAAGAAACCCCTGGATCAGGAGGCCCACCTCCGTGCCTTTCTCCACGATCGTGTGAGAGATGAATGGCGCGAAGGCTCCGCTCTCGCTTGAATGATCACACCACCTGCCCGAGGACGAGCTGCCTGGGGCCCCGACTTCTCCCTCACCATTCGTGACCCCTTCACTCGGAAACGTGCAGTTGCTTGGCGCCTCGGCCTCTATGGGTGGGAGAAACTCTGCTCCGCCTGTCAGAAACCCTTCTCCCGCACGCACATCCGCTCCTGCGACCTCCTCGAAGGCGCTCCGGCTGACGGCCTCGCCTGCCCTACCCGCCTCGAGACAGATCTCTTTATCTCCGAACACCCCGAGTACTTACTAGACCTCACATCCTTCAACTGCCTGGACCTCTGGCTTTGCCGGCGCGATGACTCTGTCCGAGCCGCCTTTGATACCCTCAACCTCCTCCCGATGCGTTCCAAGAACCTCTGACCCCCTCTCCCCGATGCCTAGAATTTCCCCCTCCCTCCCTTCTTCTTTCTGAGGTAATTCTTATGGTAGTGCATAAGATTGTGCTTTTTGCTTAGTATTTTGCCGTTGTATATTGCCCCCAGGTTGTTGTGTACCTCACCCCCTCTATATCTTAGAATGTCTCTTTTCTCTCTGTTCTCCTTTTTTCTGCGTGCGTGTGTCTCCGCACTTGTAGTTTTTTTATCCCTCTCCTCTTCTCTTCCATGTACGTCCGCGATTGATAGTCATGACATCAATAAAAGATACTTGATCCCTAACCCTAACCCTACAAGTCTCAATGTTGTTGAGGGTCACATGACTTGTGATTTTACATGATCAAATTATGTGTCATTACAAAATGTTCCATCACATCTCCTTCCTTTCTGCGAGTTAGACTTCAAGGTACAGTTCTAACTCGGAAAAATCTCTTTGTAACCGTTTTACCTCTTCCTCTAGCTCCTTTATTTCATTCTATGTCAGTTGATTCAGTTGATGCATACTGCACCAAAAGTGGTTTAAAGCACTAGGCTTGTGCTTGAATAGTTGATAAATCTGATTGGCCATTCTTGCATTATAGGCAGGGAGTGCTCCTTTGAGGGCTCGTTGACAGATTTCTCTATCCTTTCGGTTCCAGATATGTTCAACTTCTTCATCCCAGAGTTGTACGATTTAGTAGTATTCCTTCCATTCATTAATTCGTGCCAGGTGTTACCTCTTTTGAATGTTGCATACAATCGATCGGGTCTTCTGTAAGGTCGATCCTTCTATCTCCTTAAGGTCTTCCAGAGGTTCTATATGTCGGTAGGCCTCGATCAGGCTGACTCAGACTTCATGGAAGTTGTTCCAACGGGGCATGATATTTCTTGAGGCAGTTTCAGTAGATAGTATAGGGTAAGATCATTCCTGTCATTTTTTGTAACTGATATGTGGTCCCTTTTATACTGGCAATATAGTATGGTCCTTTCCATTTTGGATCCAATTTTGCTGACCATGAGGACTCTACTATGTTCCGGTATAGTAAGACTTGGTCACCAATCTTCAATTTCTCGGTTTCCTTGTATTCCTTGTTATAATTCTTCTTTTGTCGATCTTGTGCAATGGCGATAAATTCTCTCATCTTGTTTTGGACGTTGTGTAATTCTTGAATTTCCTTTGTCACACGATGCTCGATTTGCTTTTCCCAGGAGGTGTGGCTGGGTTCTAGGGTGGTCATTACTTGGTCTACCAGCTGATGAGCTTTCCTTCCATAAGCGAGCTCAAAAGGGATAAACTTTGTTGTCTCCTGTTTCATTGTTCGTAGTGCAAATAAGGCAGAAGGTAGGTACAAGTCCCAATCTCCTCCTTGTGATTGTACTACTTTAGCAATTGTGTTCTTGATGGTTTGATTTGTTTGTTCGGTAAGTCCATTTCCTTGGGGATGGTAGGCAGTAGTCTTTATCTGGCGGATCCTGAAGTGTTGCATCAATATCTACATAAATTCATTAACGAATTCAGTTCTTTGATCGGAGGTCATTTTGTAAGATATTCCATGGCGGCAGATAATATCTTCGTAGATAAAAGGTGCAATATTAAGGGCATCTGCAAGGGGCAATACTCTTGCTTTGGGGTACTTGGTCAGGTAATCTACTACTACTACGATATATCGATTTCCTCTAAGTGTTCTTGGTAGCAGTCCAACAATGTCTATTCCAATATGTTCGAAGGGTCCTCCAGGTACAATTGGTTGTAAGGTCTCAACTTTCTTTTCTCAGTGCCTCTTCTGGCAAGTGTTGCATCTTCTAATATATTCTCTAATATCTTCGTACATGTTCTTCTAATAATATTTTTCTGATAATCGTTAATATGTATTATCTATGCCCATGTGTCCTGCCAGCTGATGGTTATGAGAGGCCTAAAGTACCATCTGCTTTTTGTGTTCAGGAACTACAAGTCGTATTTATCCTCTGTGTTGTCGGTAAAGTATATTATTCTTAATAAAATAGTTGAGTGCCATTGTCCATATAAGCCATTGATCGTTTTCATTCATCATCCCAGTAAAGGTTAGGTTACTGAGGTAATCCAAATATCTATTATAGAGTTCAGTATTCATTGGGTAGGTATATTCTTTTTGGTTCGAGGTGTCGATCTCGGATAAATTGGGGTAGGCGTGAGAGGGTGTCCACATTCTGATGATTCCATCCTTTTCTATATTGTGTCGTGAAGTCATACTCCTGCAGTATAGCTAGCCATCTTGCATACATTCCTGTCAGATTCGGTTTGTTCCAAAGCCATTTGAGGGCTGAGTGGTCTGTTATCAGGGTGAACTATTTTCCAATCAGGAAGTGGCGGAAGTGTTGTATGGCCCAAACGACTGCTACGCATTCCAATTGGGTAGCTCCATAGGAAGGTTCTGCTCCATGGGTAGCTCGTCCTACATAAGCAATCACATGTTCTCTGTCTTTATCATCTTGTGCCAAGATTGCTCCGAGTCCAAATGACGATGTATCTGTATACAGCTTGAATACTTTTGTGAGATCCGGTCTTGCCATAACTGGTGCATGGGTAAGTGCTTCCTTGATCAGATTGAAGGCAGTTTATGCAGCTGATGTCCATTCCCATACTCTTCCTTTTCTTTGCAACATGTGCAGAGGTGCGGCAATTTCAGAGTAACCAGGGATAAACCTTTTATAGAACTGGACTAGTCCTAAGAATCCTCGTAAGGCCATCTTATCTTGTGGAATCGAAAAGGCCTTGACAATCTCAGTCTTCTTTGGGTCCGGGCGGATTTCTCCTCCATCAATTATAAATCCGAGGTATTCAATTTTCTTTTGTCCAAAGTAGCATTTTGTTGGCTTGATCCTTAGTCTATACTTTCTGAGTTGTTCAAATACTTCCTTCAGGATCACCATGTGTTCTGCAAAGTTTTCTGCATAAATGTTGATGTCGTCGATGTACACAATCACTTCATGTCTAATCAAATCATAGAAGATCTCGTTCATTGCAGCCTGGAAGGCGGTGGGTGCATTGCAAAGTCCAAAGGACATTCTTGTGAATTCGTACTGTCCAAATGGTATAATAAATGCTGACTTCTCCTATGCTTCAGGTGTCATTCCGATTTGGTTATATCCTGCCCATAGATCCAAGGTTGAATAGATTTGCACCTTTTTCAACATGTTTTGTAAGTCTTCTGAGTACAGGATCGGGTATATATGCTTCTTGGTAACTGAGTTCAATTTGAGGTAATCGATAACCATTCTCTGTCCATCCTTCTTTGGTACTATGCTGATAGGTGATGCCCAAGGGCTCTTTGATCGTACAATTACTCCTGACTCCAATAGCTCTTGAACATGCTTTTGTACAAAGTCATGATAGTTGGCTGGCAATCTGTAGGGTACCTGTTTGATCGGTTTGGCGTCTTCTGTATCAATATGGTGCGTGAAGAAGGCTTAGTCCGGTAGGTCCTTGAAACTGATTGTGATAATATCCTCATACTCTTTCAGTAGGTCTTGCAACTGTTTCTTTTGGTTTGGTAACAGGTTTTCATTGAGGGAGTAGATGTGCTTTTTAGCACTTTCCTGGTCATCCAGTCTTTCCATTATCACATTTACTTGTCCAGTTGATTCAAATCCTTTCCTTCCACATCGTGTTTCTTCTAAGTTTTCTACTTCCTTCAAGGGTTGCTGTTCATACTTGACGATCACCATTTGAGCAATTCGATTGCCTTGGTAGACTTTGAATTGGCTGTGGTTGTGGTTAACTAGTCTAACCTCAATTTCTCCTCTGTAGTCTTCATCTATTAATCCAGGGAAGGCTCCTATCCCAGAATTACGGTAGAGTCTACTTCTTACCTATACTTGCGCATACTGTCCGGGTAGTAGGGCGATAGCAATTCCAGTTTTTACAAAAGCTGATGATTTTGGTTTGAGGGTGCAATCTTCGTCTGCGTATAGATCATAACCTGCAGCTCCTTCGGTTTTTCTCTTTGGTATAATTGTGCTTTCTGTCAGTTTCTTGACTCGAGTTGCTATATCCTTTTCTTCAACTGTGAATACTTCTTCAATAAAGGTAGAGATCTTCAGTTCTCTCCACTGTTCGTGAGTTGTATCTTGCGGTAGGTTTTGCTACAAATCCTTCCACTACCAATAGCGCATGCTGATGCATTTGTCGGGGTGAACTATTTCCTCCAGTGCGATGATTTCTTCTTCTGAGTCTGAGTCACTTTCTTCAATCAGAATAGGTCCATCATCTTCATCATCTTCCTGGAACAGGGCTCTGATTTCAATGGTTGTCTGAGTAGTATAAACTTCATTGCTCCATTCTTCAGGTACTTCCTCATCTTCATTTTCTTCGGGTATCATCTGTTCTTATTCTCGATCATAACGTTCCTTCCAAGTTCTATGGTAGTTGATGTCATACAGTTCATCTGGATATCTAACCCAGTTTTCGCATTTCCAAAGGTCATAGGGATTGACTTCATCCCAATAGCATCCTTGCAGGTAGATATTACGATTTCCCCAAAGACGTCCTTTGCCGATGTGTCCAATATTCATTCAGAAACAATCCTATACTTCTCCAGTATTGTCTGCGAATGGATGAGGGTTTCTTCCATCATATGGTCTATGATTCATTGAGGGTGGAGTCCTTCGGCGGGTCTGTGACAATCTTGGTTTCCTGATCTTCTTTTCTATTAGTAAGTGCATCTCCAAGGTATCTTGGTCAGGTATCAACTTTGTATCACTGCAAGTGCACATCATCTCGGTGCAATAGATGCATTGCTCACAGAATGGACATCTGGTATTCCTCATGTTATACTCAATCAACTGGTTCTTCTCCAAAGGCATTAGGTAGTGGTATTCACTATTGATCACTACGTTTGCTTCTTCTTCTTCCACCAAATTGAGGTGCGCCTGTCCGGGGGTTATTCCTTCATCTGTGTCACTTTTGTCTTCCGGCCTCTAAGTAAGTTTCGGTACCACTCCTTTCTGAATATCCAAAGGTACACTGAACTTTCTTCCATGGTTGACGAAGATTAACCTTTGTGCATCCAGGTCAATTCGGGCTTTAGCTTTCTTTAACCAGCTGTTACCTAAGATAGCGTTATAGGATTGTGCATCAGTGACCACCATTCTGATGGGTATGATTTCTGTTCCAAACTGGACCAGTACTTCTCGGAGTACTCCTAGGGGTACGCTGCTTTTCCCACTTGCGACGACCAAAGTAAAGGTGGCAGGTTCATCAATATCCCATCCCAGGTGGTCTAGGAAATGCTTGGCGATAATGCTAACTCCTACTCCGGTGTCAATAATTACTGAGCATGCTAATCCTCCAATGTCGCATTGTGCATAGGCAGATGAGGTATAGGTTCTTTCCTCTTGTTCCTCGGCAGTGTTAACTTCCTCGAATTGAATGGTTGGTTTGGTTTCTGTAATCTGAGTCTTCACCTTCTGCTTTGTCGATAGTGCGATTTGGAAGAGTTGTTTGAAGGTAATGTTTGCCTTCTGACTAGCAATATCCTTCCATGGGTCATACTCGAATTCTCTAACCTTTCTAGGCTTCTTCTCCTTATTTTCTTCCTGATCTGTCATTTCTTCATCTCCGGTGGTCGAAGTAACTATCTCGCCAGGTTGCATTATCTGTTTGAAGGCTTTGTCCCATTGATCCTCATTCAACTGTTGCCTTTGAGTTGGCTTCTTAGGCTTTTCAATGACAACTTCAGGTTCCTGGATTGGCTTCTTTCTTGGGTAGGGAGTCTTCCTTATAGTAGTGTGGCTGACTGCTTCAACAGGGTAGGCCTCTAGGTATTCTTCACTAAATTCTTCATCGTCTTCTTCAATTTCTTACACCACGTTAGCATGGTCAGCCTTCTTTACTTCTTCTCTCTCTCGTCCTTCCTTCCAATTTCTAGTTCGGCAGTCTTTGGCAAAGTGACCCCATCTTCCACAGAGGAAACAATTTATTTCAGTCTTGTTACATTCTTCGGCTACGAAGGTTCCTCTCGGTTGTCTGTTCTGGCAGATCACCTTGGCTTCGAGGTCAGCTATATGCACTGTCATCTCTGAGAATATCTTGGTAATCTTTTCCATTTCATCCTCATGAGTTGTCTTCCCCATTTTTGCTATAACTGTTGGTTTGATAGTGTCCTCCTTGGGTGGTTCGGTTGATGCTGATACCATTTGAACTATGGGTATTCCAGTGCTGAATTTCCTGTATAAGTCTTGTGGTAACTTGTCATATAGGGATGCTGAATGTCCTGCTTCGGTATCCCAAAAAGTCTGTGCCATCCTAACTTTCTCTTCTATACTTCAAGGGCCAAACCTCTTGATATGGTATTAGATGTCTGCAGATAAGCCGTTCATGAATACCATTTCTCGTATAACTGGGCTGGTTTCTCTACAAAGTTGCATATACTAATCGATGGTATTAACCCAATCTTCTGGGCATTGATTGATTGACATCTTCATGTTGAATAGCTGTTCTTTGATTGATTCTCGCTTTTGTTCGGTGAAATACTTCTCTTCTAACCAAGCTCTTGTAACATCCCAATGAGCAGTGGCTAATGTTGTGGCAGGGGGGTTATTTCCAGCTGCTGCTGTAGCTGCGAGGATTAATCCTCCTAGTCCAGTGGCTGCTACATCCGTTAGGGCCACACGATATGCTTCTCTTGCAGGTCCTCTAAGTTGGGCAGCCAGGATAGGTAACCATCAGGTGCTGACCGTTCCTTTGGCTGCGAAGTAGCTTTCTAAATCATCTAGGAATTCTTGAACATATTCCTTGGTATATCTGTAAAAGGTAGGTAGTCTGTCTGTCATGGTTTTTTTATCTTCTTGAGGTCTTCTCCTAGGTAGTTGTTGTAATATGGTCAGTGGTGGTGGTAGTGCCATTCTTGCTTTTGTCTTCCACTATGGGTTTCGGTAAGTTCGGTTATGCAATATAGGTAACAAATCAGTCGATGTGTTGATTGATTTCCTACCAGTCGGCACCAATTGTGGTGGACTAAAATATATTAACGGTGAAATACTCTGAATTGAGCAAGTGCAGAAAATATGTTTTAGAGGGGGTCTTAGCAGTTTATGCGGTAGCGTCTTAAGAAGGGTATGTGTCGATGTAGGCATTAACTAGCAAGAATTAAGTGTGATCAATCGAATAAAGTGTATCTATTAGAATCTTGAAACTATCCAATTGCTTACTCCTTGAGTAAGGCTTCAGTATCCCTTGGGTTGTCTGTTGTAAGCTTCCTTAGCTTGTTGCAGTCTGAATTTTATTGATAATTGCGAGCGGGGTATTTATAAGAAATTACAAGGTGCTATACGGGCAGCTACCCAGATTACTACTTGAATTTCTGATTGGCTCGGCTAAATATAAGATACAAATTGATTGGCTAAGATATAATAAATGATATATCAGGTTATAATGTAATTGGGCAACGAAATAATATATCAGATCAAAATACTATTTTAGGTTATAGTGTTATTGCGGATCTCAACAACACTACAAGTCTCAATGTTGTTGAGAGTCACATGACTTGTGATTTCACATGATCAAATTGTGTGTCATCACAAAATATTCCATCATACTATCTAGTTAGTATACTTAGTTTGACTATTTTCTTATAAGTAGTATGACATCATTTGGATATGCTTGATATAGTAAGTCTACTTGAGTTCTCTAATTAGCTTATTTAGAAACTCTATGCTTTAGTCACTGGTTATTTCCTTTAGTACTCTATATCTATAGATAATATTGGTATATAGGAACTTAGTTACTATTTATATATCTATATCTTCAACTATTATCGCCTTCAAATATTTTGTAAAGAAATCAACTGCTAAAATAATATATCTTTTTTCTATTAATATTACTGGCATAGGTCTCATGACATCTATCCCAATATATAAAAATAGTTCAGCCTTGATAGTTACAGAAGCAACTTGGGGTATGTCTTTAGCTCTTGCTTATTTTTAATATATATTATAGTTTCATATAAAGTTAGTTATATCATCTTGCATCCTAGGCTACTATGCTATATTTTTAAGTTGATATAAAGTATTGTTCTGGCCTACATGTTCAGATAATAGATGATTGTATACTAATGATAAAATGTTTAATATATCCTTCTTCTGAATTACTGGAATAATGTACTCCTCCTTTTTATGATATAATAAATTATTCTAAATTTTTGTACTATCTTTCTATAGTTAATAAAATGTTCTTTATCTACCTTTATATCTTCTCTGATTTCTTTCCTTATCAACCAAATCACTAAATTATAATATAATATTATATTCATTACTATACTCTGCCTTAGACATCTAATAATAGTATTTTGCTGAGTATATCAGCATTTTGATTTGTCTTTTCTTTTCTGAATTTCACTATAAAGTTGTATTCTTGAAGTATTATAATTCAATATATATATATTCCACTTGGATTAGGTCTGTTAAATAATTATTTAAGTGCTAAATAGTCTATGATAACTTTGAAATATCATCTGATGAGATAATATCTAAACCACTTGACTACCTATATAACTGTGAGATACTTCAATTTAGTTAATTCATAATTCTTTTTGGTACTACAGATTCTTGGCTTATATAACAGATTACTTATTCTAGACCTTTAGTATTATCTTATGAAAGAATTGCATTTACTCCTACTGCACTTGTATCTGTATACAGCTTGAAAAGCTTGGTCTAGCTTAGTTTCACTAATACAGATATAGTTACTAGAGCTTTCTTCAATATATTAAGTACTTCTTGCTCGAGTTTGCTTTATTTTTTATCAATTTCTATTTAATTATAGCTTTTTGTCAAGGCTATATATAGAGGTTTGACTAGACTTGCAAAATTTTGTATATATTATTAGTAGTATAAAGCTAATCTCAAAAAGGTATGCATCTTTATTTAGTTCATAGATTATTTAAATTTGGTGATAGCTTCTACTTTAGCTAGATCAGTTTAGATTCCTTCTTTATCAATAATATATCCAAGTATTATGACTTTTTTGGTAGCAAATATATACTTCTTTGGTTTTAAATAAAGACCTTCAGTTCTTATTTGGTTAAACACTTCATATAATGCCTTGATATGATCTGGAAATATCACTATAAATATTATGATATCATTGATATAAACTAGTAGCATTTTTCCTATTAGGTCTTTGAATATCTTGATCATCATCTTCTGAAAGCTTGCTAGGGTGTTCTTGAGTCCAAACAGCATTCATAAATATTTCAATAGCCTTGCAGTGTTACAAATAATATGATTTCTTATAATTCTTTATCAAGTCCTATCTGATAGTATCTGCTAATCATGTCAAGAGTAGTGTAAAGACTTGTATACTAGTATTTTCGAAAGATGTTATTAATTCTTAATATTGGGAAGGTATCTTTTTTGATAATATTATTAAGCTTTCTAAAATTGATATACATTCTAAGAGTAAAGGTTCCAGCTTCTAATCCTTTCTTTGATACAATAACATTTGAAAATCCCTATAGGCTATCTGTTTTAGCTGCCATTCCTCTTTTAACTATATCACTGATTTCTTCTTATTACTATTTGATATAAGCAGGTGGTGTTTGGTATAGTATATATTTGATTAGTGGGTGCCCTTGAACATTAATATAATAGAAGTACTTTGGCAGCTTCAAGTTGATTTTTTTAAAGGTTGTTGCAAATATATCAGAATATTTGTCAATAAGTTTCTTTAACTCCTTCTTTTTTCCCTCACTGAGTTATTTTTCAAATATATAAGCTTTCTTATTTGCTGTCTTAGGTGTATGTTTGAGATCTATTATGACTTTTATAATATTAAATCTGGTTGATCTAAATCCTTTATTTCCTCCAACTGTTTTCTCAAGATTAGCTACTTCTACTACTTTGCCAGTTCAGATAGGTATAATTATTAGCTGTACAACTCAATCTCCTCTATAAAGTTTAGTCATATTGAATCAATGTCAGTTAATAATTATAATCTTGATTTTGCCTATATAGTTTGTATCAATTACTTCTATATTAATTGTAATTCTAGCAACTGTAAAAGAGCTTCTTGGTTTGATCTAACTATAGTATCCTTAAGGTATTCTTGTAGTAATTCCCATTCCAACTATGTATGATTCTCTAGGTTGTAATTTGATATCCTTAATGGTAGAGAGGTCAAACTCTATAGCTTATTTACTTTTTCATTCTAATAGCTTGACCTTCTTATTGGTTTGTATAATTTGCATTATGAAAAATTCTTTTTATTCATCCTTGTTATCACTTTCTATTATCTACAGGTAGACTCCTCTTTTTAAGTCAATGGGTATTTTATAGTGATGTTCTTTTTAAGTAATTTGCATCTTATATACATCAAGGTCAATTATTGTTTATATCTTCTTCAGTTAATTATTTCTAATGATAAGGTCATAAAATGTAGTATCAACTACTATTGCTGATACCGAGATAATAAGTTTCTCAAAGTAGATAGGTAATTTATATACTTTGTCAAGTAGTGTTGTGACATGCCTATCTGCTATCACAATTATCATAGTTGTAGCTTCTTAAATCTGCTATCTAAGTCAGTCAAGTATTGTTTTACTGATGATATATCCTCCAGCACCTGTATTAATAATATATAGTATCATAATTTCTTCAATCTGATATTGTGAGTATACTGAGGAGTTTTGCAGTTTATCATCCTCTAATTGCTGTACTGCATTGATCTTCACCACTTCATACCCAGGTTGTGCATTACTTATCTCTTTTCGGATTTACTGTCAGAATATTGAAAATTTGGCAAGTTGTTCTATTTTAACTAGGATCATCATATCCTCTATTTCCTTCTATATATCTAGACTATATTTTTTGGATTTCCATAACTTACATTCCTTGTTTCTTTTACTTGCAGGTGCCTTAGATATTGGTATATCTTCTCAAATGATATAGTTAACTTTTTCTTCAAATAGCTTATCTTGTTCATTACCATTGAATTCTTATTCTTATGCCCATTATATTACCCATAGAGTTTTTGTTATATAAGGAGATTTTACTTTCTTGAAATATTTGGGTTTCATTTTTCTTATATAGTTGGGAATACTTCTACTTGACTGTATTCATCTTTGCTATTAAAGTCTTTTTCTTTAAAGGTAATGATGTTTATTTGAGTTTGTCCTTAAGTTCCTAATCAGGCAATTCTACTTATTTCTATTATACATCTTGAAGCATGATAGTCTTTTTCTCTGCATCTCCTGCATATTCTTATATCCAGCTAAGTGCAGTCCCTTAATATATGCTTATCTTAGTTATATTAGAAAAATAGTTAATTAATCTATGAACTATTTTACTAAGAGCTGTAAACTATTTTACTAAGAGCTATGAATAAAATAGCTATGAACACAGATGCTAGTTATAAACTATGAACTATTATTGGTAAACAGCTATAAATAGCTGCAAACTACCCTAAAACTCTACTAGAACAATATCACAAACCACAAACTGACTAGAACAGTCTGTAAACAGCCTGCAAACAGCCTATAAGTATAGATGCTAGTTATAGACTATAAACTGAAAATAGTTTCCTAATATATATCTAAAGCACCTTAAGTTCCCAATTAGGTATATATTCAATCTAGTTGTAGGGATTGGATTTATCATAAATTGTTAGACCGGTAGCTGTATGTCAATTTACCTTTAAAATTTGAGATATATATAGTTATTTTACTTATTTGTTTAATGAGGTTATCTATAGCTGAGTTTTTTTTCGCAAAGCTGCTCCTTAGTTAACTATTGCTAGTATAATGGTAGATATAACTACTAGTACTGTATAGAGTTCTTGAAGGTTGTTTAGCAATATTTACTGTATTATATCTTAACCTAAGTTTCATATAGCCCAATATCTCTATGCATAATCAACCTTCTATATATAGTTTAATCCAATTAGGCTGAAGTATACTTGAAGGGCAATTTCTCAATAAAGTCCATTCATGAAAGACTACTTAATAATAAGATCCTGGTTGGCTACCAGATACCCTGCAAGGTCTACTATATGTCAAATTTTTGTATAGAAGGCAAGAGGACTTTCATTTATCTCTTAATACATTGATGCTAGCTGATCCTTCATGCTTTGTTATATGTCAGCTATATAGTAGATAGCTCTTAACTATATAATAGTATTAGTGAAGATTACTGTAGCATTGGCTTCTGCTTTTGCTTCTCCTACTCTTACATTAAATCCTTTATTTGCTATTATAGCAATTATTGCAGTATTATATGCAATCTTGGCTGGTCCTCATAAGACTACTTCTAGAATGTTCACTTTTACAACATTGTTAAACTGTTAGATTATATTATAAATCTGCAGGTCTTCAATGAACTTGATTACTGATTCAGCTGGTATGTAACCAGTAAAGGTTGGTAGTCTTTCTATTATTTCATATATATTGATTTCTAGTTTGTTATCTAACTTATCATCAGATGTTTCATAAAATAATACTTATAGGTTGTTACTAAAATTAATAGCTGATTTGTTATCTGATGATAACCTGTCATATACTGTAAGAAAGGTAATGAATTTTCTTATTTTACTATAGTCATTGTCAGAAGGGTTAGGTGTAATGAATTCTTCTTCCTTAGAGCTAGAGCTATTTGGTAATCTTCTTCTTATAAAAAGTGAGGGTATCTTTCAGTGATCCATCTTGAATGATGCTATCTTCCACTATAGGTGTGCTGTCATTTCTTGAAGAGATAGTTCAGTCCTGCTTGAATGAGGATGTAAGAGTCAGTTTTGTGATAACTTTTTTACCAGTTGGTACTAAGATATAACAAATGTACTAATAACTAGTTATTTGTTTGTGTGTATCAAGTGAGAATGCTCAGAATTACAGATGCAATATCTCCATTTATATATTTTTACTATAGCTAAACATGCTGTGCTCTTTAGGCTTTACTATAACTGATATTGAGATATTCCAAGACTCTATGTAAAACTGATTTATTCAGATAGAAATAAAGGGAGTATTTATACAAATTGAATGAACTGAAAGAATAATCAAGAAAAGACTTCACTACAAGTATGACTCGATAACTGTGAATAACATTTTGTTGATAAAAATGAGATTGGTCATTAAAAACTATGTTTGTCACTGGTAGCAAGATCACTTGCTAAAAACAACACCAACTAAAAATGGAAGAGAACAGAAAACCATGATAACTCCAAACTGAGCATAGTACTAAATTCGCGGAAATCAGGCAGTTCGGGGTCAGTCGTCACAATAATATGGTTGTAGATGAATATGTCTCTCAGCATACCCTCATGTATCTTGACACCTGATAAAAAAAATTGGTCCGCTTTCAAAAATAATCACCCATTTCGACAAATATAAGTTGCGAATTACTGATGGAAGCTAAAGCTATTTTAAGCATCAGATCGCATACAAGAGAAGCCAAAGAGTAAAAAGAAAAAAGAAAAAGAATGTTATACAGTGAATTCAGACAAAACTGTCTGGAGTGTATCATGCGGAAGAGTGGGCAACAGACAAATTACAATATATGAGCATTTGATTAAGCAGGCGGAAAGAATTACAAATTATATTTCCCAATTCCCCTCTTCATCCTCAAACACCAGGTCATTCAGGATCAGCAGACTTTCCATTTTCGCGATTTTAGCTTGCATCTTCGCCGCGTTAGCCTCGGCCTCCTCCCTTCTGTCATGCTCCTGCTTTAGATCCATTCGAACCCTTTCTAGCTGCGCCGTCCACTCGCGCCGCTCCCTGCCGTGCTGCAGCACGAGGCGCTGCTCGCGCTCTAATGTTGAAATACTGGAGTGCGGGAGCATGGCCCCCGGGGTTGCCTCCCTCGAGTCATCCAAGGACGGGCAGGTTCCTTTGCGATCTCTCGGCGCATGCATTGATGCAAGGGAACCGTGAACCTCCGGATCCAACGATTCCTTGTCGTCTGTGTCCGAGCCTCGGTCTATCCCTCCCCTTTGATTCAAGATCTGCATCCTCGTCACTGACTCACCCATGCCACTTTCAACTCTCGGCTGTTCCGCCGAATGAGCGGCAGTCATCTTTTCGTCACACACTGTGTTTTTGATAGAGTCGCTCGGCGAAGGTACAATGCCCTGGCCGACAAATTTGGTGTTCGGAGAACTAGAGGGGGAATCAGTGTGCTGTATCAGCGCCTGCGCATCATCATCGCTATTATTTCTCCAATCCTTGTCCTCTTCGAAATAATACTCTTGTTTCACGCCCCCGGATTCGATAGCGTGTACGAATTTGGAAAAGTTGCTCGGCTCGGCTAACCTAACGTTGTGATGCCACATGTTTACAGTGTTCTTGCCAATGGCGTATCCGTTGGCTTGGTCGGCAGCGGGGTGGGCTGGTGACTGGGTGTATAAATGATTCCGGTTCCGAGGGTAAGCACCAGACGATGAGGGCCACGCATGCTGATGCGGCACGGCGAGGATGGGAGCAGCATTAGTGGAGGCTGGTGGGCTCGCCTTTGCGATCACACCCGCGATGCTCCCTTCATTGTTTCCGTAACGTTGAAAATATCTCGGCTGCGGATTCGCCTTGCTCGACACGTTGTCCACAATGATATCCACGCCATCGGCGACCTTGGTTGCGTGGCTTGGCTCGACGGTAATGCTTATACCACGCTCTCCTTTCTTTGTAAACTCGGGCAGCGAATCCGTCCCGGCCTTCAACAATTTCGTGTTATAGGTCTTTGGCTCGACACCCGCGATGCTCCTTTCGCTGTTTCCGTGCAGTTGGGGGTATCCCTCGTAAGAACTCGGCCGCGGATTCGCCTCGCTCGACACGTTGTCCACAATGGCGTCCTTGCCATCGGCGACCTTGGTTGCGTGGCTTGGCTCGATGGTAATGCGCTCTTCTCTCTTCGTAAACTCGGGCAACGAATCCATCCCGGCCTCCAACAATTCTGTGTTATGGGTCTTTGGCTCGATACCCACAATTCTCCCTTCATTGTTT
Organism: Endogone sp. FLAS-F59071; assembly: GCA_003990785.1. Lineage (NCBI taxonomy): Eukaryota > Fungi > Mucoromycota > Endogonomycetes > Endogonales > Endogonaceae > Endogone > Endogone sp. FLAS-F59071. Next base: position 39,597 of record RBNK01000025.1, on the reverse strand, counting down.
CCGTATAGTTGAAAATATCTCGGCTGCGGATTCGACTTGCTCGACACGTTGTCCAAAATGCCATCCTCGCCATCGGCGACCTTGGTTGCGTGACTTGGTTCGATGGTAATGCCTATACCACGCTCTCCTTTCTTCGTAAACTCGGCCAGCGAATCCACGGCCCTCAACAATCCCGTGTTATGAATCTTTGGCTCGAGGCCCAACCTAGTCTTCTGAGATGCGAGAGAAACAGTGACGTCGTCGCTGCATTTCGCTTCCTGATTTTTGTTGAATGGATTCGATTCGAGGCCGCCTTCATCGCGATTTGTCGACTCTTTTAAAGCCTCAAACGCCCTCCCATTCTGCTGGTCACCTTCGTTCGCGCTACTTGAACTACTACTCTTAGTGCTCGTATTGCCACCTCTCCTGATCTGCTGATCTTTTTGCTTGAATTCCCCTATCGAATCATCGGTTTTGTCCACACTTTTTTTGCAATCACTATTGTTCTTACTCAAGATCGCCTTGCCACCATCATCACTGATCCCTGATTTCTTTTCGAGCGCGTTGCTATTCTCGGACTCCCTCTTCCCGAATGCTTGCCACTGCAAAATCGATCCGGGTATCTCCGCGGCACTGTTACGCGGATTACTGAGGCGGCGATTATTGTCGTTCAATGATCTCCACTGATATTGGTTACCATTTGAGCGACCGTGATCTTGTTCATACTGACGCGTCTTATGTGCCAGTTCAAGATCCGTGAAAGTCGATGTGGAGGAGCTGTTAGAGCTACCCCTGTAGCCTGAGGCCGCATAGGTTCCTTGGGTGGGGCGTGTAGGGACGGGAGAGCTCGGTGCTGGACCAGTAACCGTGCGTTGTTGGTCAGGAAGTCTGCGACTAAAGCCATCATTATTCCTTCTAGTCAAGAATGAGGACGCGCGTGGTTGCTGTTCTTTGTGTTTTACTTCAATCTCGTTGCTCTGGTTGTCCCTCTGACTTATTCTATCGCTACTATTCCTCCTTCTCATTCCATTTCCATCTCTTACGAAGTTTATCTTCTCTTTATCCATATTAACCACCTGATCCTCACCAAGCCATCCCATTCCCTTTCCTTTCATCCTCCCGGGAATAACTCTGGGCTTACCGCAAGCCTCGCACCACAACGCCCGACACTGGTTTCCGACTTGGCACTCTTCGCACTGCCACTCGGGCCACGACTCCAATAACGGTCCTTTGAAATCAATTTTCACACGCATCGCATGCTTTACGAACCCGCCGCCGTTATTCGAGGGATATACATAGTCACGACACTTGGAGTCGTAGTAAGGGGTAGAAGTAGAGGGAAGGTAGCTTTCCGCGGGATGTTTCCAGGCGGAATCAGAGGCGGATATAGGTAGGTGCCAAGTCGAAGGCAGTGGAGTTGATCGGGTCATCGAAAATGGCTTGGGAGCGGCAAAGGTTTTTGATTGGCCGTAGAACTGACTCAAGTCATCTTTATTCCCTTGCGAAGATCCAGATTCGGAGACTGTAGAGCGGCGCCTCGCAAGACGGTGAGTTGGGAGATGCGAGGAAGCCGCACTGGCGACAGAGGAGGTGATACTGCTGGGGGCAGAGCCATGAAGTGAGCCATGGAGCTTGCCGTCGGTGGGGAGAATGATGGACGAGGGAGGGATGTCATACGCGCCGTGCTCTTCCACGTCTTCCACGTAGTTGTTATAATGCTTTTGGGGACCATGTTCTTCGACTGTACGATCCTCGGGTTCAGAATCTTTGCTCGGATACGCGGCGAAGTGCTCATCCGGCATCACGGAAGTATCGAGGCTAGAGTGATGGCCAGCAGAGAAGCTTAGGCTTGTGTTCTCACCGAATTCTACAGCGTCGGGCTCTTGAGACGTGGAGATTGAGGCCTCATCGTGATCGTGACTGGAGAGTGGGCCGAGCTTCAGGGTACATACGTCGTTGACAATGTGAGTCTCTTGCAAGGAACCGTCTTGAATCTCTGGGGCCACAGTTGATATGTCATTGTGGAGAGTGGGTGTCAATTTGAGTTGAGTATTGGTTTCGAGCTCAGTAGGCCCCTCGGTCTCTGACTGCATAACTGCCAAACCTTTGTTATCGGTGGCTTCGCCACCCGAGGCCTTCTTTTCACCAGTTTCTTTATCGCCGAAAAGCTGGAAGGAATTCTCATTCTGGAAGGAATTCTCGTTCGCCACTGGAGGGATGTCAGTTTTTAAACAAGTCAAATTTGACTCTTCTACTTCGCCGCCACTTATGCGAGCGCATTGCTGTGTGACCTTGTCAGAGTGGGCGGGCGAGGATGCCATGGGGGTGCTAAGTGACAGCTGGAGAGTGGTACTAAGATTCTGAATGTGTTCGGTGCTGAAGATAGGACGAAGGTTGGAACGAGTGGAGGTGGTTTTTGGAGTAAGATATCGCGGAGGAAAGTATGGATAAACAAAGGTCCTATCATTAGGGGGGGAGCCTGTGGAGAGAGAGCGGCCTCGGCATACTGGCGAGTGCTGCTGTAAGTCCATCATAATTGTAGCTTTGTTTGTTTAGAGTAAAAAGGGAGAAAGGAAGAGAGGAAGAAAGACAAAGATTGTTTACGAAAGAAACTTAAATTCCTCGCGATCCTGGAAAAAAGAAAGGAACGACGTCAGCAGGAAGTGGATGATGTAGTTTTTGGCCAATCGACATGGTCTATTTTGTTTCCCCTACAACGGCTTCACACCTTTACATAATCGTTCCTTTATATAATCACGTTCTTTGTAGTCAGACCCTCTTTATAGTAACTCTTATAGTAACAGTTGGTTAGTTTCCCAATTTTCATTTCATTTGAAGGGTCGTCAGTTCTAATTTTTTTCGGAAAAGGCAAGACAGTCATGAAACTCTGTTGGTCAGGTGACTACCAGGCGCGATGTTTTTTCCGTGATGGATCTCTTATCCTAATACTATAGCTATGATGAAAACATTGAAAATAAAAAATAAATGCAAAAGAATAAATAATTGTTGACTTAAAGAGCTATGGCTTCATGTTGGTGATTTTGGAGAGAGCTTTCCTTTCTTGTTATTACAACGTCAAAAGAGATGAGAGATTACGAACACGTGACAGAACAAAGTACGTTATTGAAGTTTTTCGAAATAAGAAAATATAGCCCAGAGAGGTATACACTTGATTCTTCGGGTCCACGTAAGGTCGTTGTTCATTACAGGTAATGTCGTTTCACTTCCACAAACATGTCGTCTTTCTATAAAAAAAAAAAAACAAAAAAAAAAAAAAAAAAAAAAAAATCAGCGTCTTTTCACTGAATTGCAATTGAAAAAACATTATGTGGGAAATCTCCCACAATCTGACATCTTGGTACAATCTACGGGAAGCAGTCTGACATCTGGATTAAGATAGACAAGCAATTTGCGTATATAGTCTATCTCTCGACTGAACAAGCGCGGAGGCTTAGTTTTTGTGACTTTTCAGACCAGAAAGGGCAATTAGCATCCAATGTCGTCACAAGGAATCACGGGAATATAATTAGATCAAAAATTATTCGGACCGCTCTCCGACCGTCGACCCTCCCTCTTTCTCCCGACCAGACGGGACCAACTCCTTCCAAAATGCCCTTCGACACCTTCTTCGACCACATCTCTACCGGCTTGGGTGTGCCCCCCGACCATATTAAAATGGTCGTTTCCGTCCTGCTCACCTATCCTTACGCCGTCATTTTCAATCACCTGCCCGACAGCCCTACGATTAAACATCTCTTCTCGATCATCATCACCACCATTACCTTTGTCTGGTTTCACGGGCTTTACGTGGGCTTCGCCCAGCTTCTCTCCAACGCCTTGTTTGTCTACTTTTTCATGAAGTACAACAAAGGTAAATGGGCGCCCCTGGTGGTGTTTGTCCTGACAATGATGCACATGTCATACAGGTAGGTTTTGCGAGCTTTGGAACAGTCTTGGTTTTGAGAACGTAGAGGCGTTATTCTGGTAAAGGGGATGGGATCGCAGTGTAGTGTTCATCAGCGCGCTCCTCGACAATTTTCGACTTCTCGAAATCGTTTTCACCCTTACCCTTTCAAGAGTCATGCATCCGAGACGTCGATCTGTGTTCCGATCAGCTATCTGATTTTGGTCTTGCTTTATCTCTTCATTTTGCTTTTAGTCAAATTACACGTCAAATGAAGGGTTACCTCGGAGACGACAACTTTGACCACACCGCCCCTCAGATGGTCCTGACCATGAAGTTGACGGCGTTCGCTTTCAACGTTTATGATGGGACGAAACCCGTTTCTGTAGGCTCTTTTATTTATTTTTAATTCTTTATGTAACTGGTCACATTGATCCCTAGAATCTGCTAGTTTCCACCTATCTTCGTCTTATAATACCTACTTTATTTACTCCATAGACCCTCTCTGACTACCAGCGCAGTAACCAGGTCCGCACCTACCCTACCCTTCTCTCTTTCCTTGGCTGGGTTTTCTTCTTTGGTGGCTTCCTCGCCGGCCCGGCCTTTGAGTTCTCCGACTATGTTAATTTTATCGACAGTTCCGTATTCGCTATCACGGACGAGAAGACGGGCAAGACGAAGATCGTCAAGCCTAATGGTACGTGGCCTGCGCTGGAGAAGCTGAGCGTCAGCCTGGTGTGCGCCGCCTTACTCACAGCGCTGGGCCCACACTTCAATATTCTTGACGCGGCGCATCCAGTGTGGATGGCTAGACCATTTTGGTACAAGTACGTTTGATTTTGTTTTCTCCCCTAAATGCGATGCGGCAAGAGCAATCACCTGATCGTGGCACACCAGTACATATTCATCTGCTAACCATTCCTTCGTCACACCTTCTAGAATCATTTTCGTCCAAATCGTCAGCTTCTGCGTCCGTCTCAAATACTACACTATCTGGTTAATGGCTGAGGGTGCCTGCATCATGTGCGGCCTCAGTTTCAACGGGTATGATCCGGCTACCGGCAAGGCCAAATGGAATCGTATGCCCAACATTGACATACTCGCGTATGAGAAGGCTCAAAACGTCAAGGAACTGCTTGAGGCATGGAACATGCGCACCAATGTTTGGCTCAAAAACTATGTGTATCTCAGGGTCACGCAACCAGGGAAGAAACCTGGGTTCACGAGCACTTTGGTCACGTTCGGGACGAGCGCACTGTGGCATGGGTTCCATCCAGGATATTACCGTGAGTATCGATTTTTCGGCAAATGGGTCGAGGAGGTGTGATTGAATTTGAGAAGATTTTTTCCTTCTCTTTTCCCATATGTCGCCAAATGCGCACGCAATTTTTTTTTTTTTTTTGACCCACTGACATGCCTATCATTCTTACACACTCTAGTCACATTCATCACTGGCGCTCTCCTTCAAAATACTGGCAAGCACCTCCGCCGTTACCTCCGCCCCCTGGTCTTCACGCCTGACTTGAAGCAAGCACTCCCCATCAAGACTGCCTACGACATTGCAGGCTACCTCCTAACGCAGATGGCCTTTAATTACACCGTCATGCCCTTTGTGATCCTTTCGTTTACGAATTCGGTCAATCTATGGCGGTCTCTCTACTTTTACACACATGTCGGCATACTAGTCATCGAGTTGTTTTTCGCAGTGGGCGGGAAAGCGTGGTGCCAGAGTGTGCAGAAGAAGAGGGTTGAAAAGGCAGGGTTGAGGCTCAAGGAGGTGCCCGAGACTAATAAGGTTATTGTATCGGAAACAGGGATACCAGAGACAGTGACTGACGGTGGAATACAGGTAGGAAAGGTCAAGTTGCAGTAAATGGAGGAATGTATGGACAGTGTATCCGCGCTTGGGTGTACAAGTAGCGGCTTTTTTCAGTGTTTGTAGTTCACACTGAATATATATATAAGAGGCCTGTCATGTCTTGGACTGCACGTCTGATATATTTTTATTTTTTTTTAATATATTGAGAATTCATCTAACTTTAATGCAAAAAAAAAAAAAAAAAAAAAACAATCTGTCATTTAATAAATGTTCATTCCAAATATGACATGCAAAAAGAGAAGGTCAAGATTCACAAGGAAAAACCATTTGCCAAGTTAAGCAGAATTCCATGACATATATTCCACAAATTGTGTTTACAAACAAAATTTACATCAATAAAAGAAACGCAATTTTCGAGACAACACTATAGCACAACAATCTATGAGATTAGAATCTTGAATTATTGCTTCCCCGTGGATCCAAAGCCCCCGACGCCACGATCAGTATCTTCGAGGTCCTGTGGATGTGAGGTATGGGTGAGCGGGTTGAGGTCACAGAGTTCGAAGGGAATTAAAATAATAGTGAGATGATAATATCTTACTTCGACTTCCACAACCTCTGGAGTGTAGATACGTTCGAGGATCAGCTGAGCGATGCGCTCTCCGGCTTTTACTAAAAATAAAATCGCGATACCGTTTGTTTAGTACTTGTCCTCGTGAAAAGCCGAATCTCCGTCACTCAAAGTTGAGCTTACCTTCGTAATCCGTCTTGCTAAAATTAAACATGAGCACGCCTAGCGGCCCGCGGTAGTCCTCGTCGATGACGCCAGCGCCGGTGTCGAGGAAGAACTTGAGGGCCAGCCCACTACGCGGGGCGACGCGACCGTAGCAGCCAGATGGGATGCCAAGGGAGATGTCGGTAGGAACGAGCGCCTTGCCCTGGGCGGGGATAACGATGTCTCTGGCACTGGCGTAATGATATTGATGGTTTGGGTACAAGATGAGAACACATTTGACACGAGACGAAACGCGATTACGCGGTCGGAACGCGTCCCGGTCTTACCAGTACAGATCGTAGCCGGCGGCGCCGGGCGAGCCACGAGTGGGAAGCTTGGCGTCTTTGGAGAGGCGCTTGATACGGAGGAAAGGTGTGGGCTCTTTTTCCTTGGTAGGCATTCTACGCGGTTTCTGCTGTATAGTCGTGTTTTCTTTGCCCGACGTGTTTTCTTTGCCCAACAGCATCCTCTTTACGCGAGGGCTGCTTGTTGGCGTGAGCACCGTGCGCTGGCGCTTGGCTGACTTGGGTGTTGAGAAAGCCGGCGGTGGAGAAGAGGGCGGAGAGACGGCTTGCTTTCGCTTGAGTGACATATTGTTTTTGGTGGGGTGGGAGAAAGGGATATTGTAAGGATGATAGAGATGACAGAGATTGGGAACGCGTTACGCGTTTGACAAGATATAAAAAGACATTTGCATGTGACCTGGCTCTTTATGGGCTTTTACCTTTTGGTTCGCGACTACTTGGGAAAACGAGTGTCCTGAATGAATGGGAAACGTAAAACGTTGCTTAAAAAAAAACAAAAAAACGATCTGGTCACAAGAACTGATAAATGCAATGTGGCCGGGCAGTTAAGACATGCGGCTCACAACCTACCATCCCTTAAAACATTGTCAATTTTTTGTTTAAAAAAAAAAAAAGGAGCGCCGTTAAAACTCACCGATGATGAAGGTGGCTGGTCCATCACGTGCAGGCATTTTTCTCTCCTAAACATTTTCCTCGGAGAGCGAGCGCACCAACACCATGGATCCTTATGACCTTACGCAGCCCTCGTCTTCGGACCAAATTCAAGACGACTTCCACAATGACGAGGACGCCCTCAAGCAGCTGGAAAAGGATCTAGCCCCTAAGCCTCTTGACTTTTACGGGGTCCTGAATGTGTCGAGAACTGTAAGCCCTTTGTTAATGTATTTGTTCTAAAAGGTATATAGAAATGGCGTACACATGCAACGATCCTAGCTGACGCATGCCTATTCTCATGTAGGCGACTGAAGAGGAAATCAAGGACTCATACAAGAAGTTATGTCTCGTGTTTCATCCCGACAAGGTTAGTTCCGGGATCTTCCCCTTTCAACGCCTAAAGAGAAGGGAGACTCTATTACAGAATTGCGTTCTTTGTCTCGCATTACGATTATTGTTTACAGGCTGCTCCTGATAAGAAGAAAGCTGCCGAGGCTCACTTCCAAGTCATAAAAAAAGCATATGAAGGTAAAGATCAAACGCTTTTCGTTAAAGTTTTTCTGCGAGTTGTTTCATTGACGAGGCAGCATTGCGCCACCATTTTTTTCGTATTGTCCTTCATCGCACGCGTACAGCTTTGACCAATCGTGGCAAAAGGATTATTTACGACTTGTATGGCGAGGAGGGACTACAAACCTCATGGGAAGTTGGGCCAAAGCTCAAGACGCCTGAGGAGGTAGGGTTTCATTATCATGCTCTGCGTGCTCGGAATTGTTGAACCTCAGGTTGTCTCGTCTCATGACCTCGCTTCTCGATCTTGGTGATCTTCAGATGCGCGCAGAGTACGAACATCAAGCACGGTTAAAGAGGGAGCAAGAGTTGGAGAACCTGGTTCGGTCAAAGGTTAGCAACCACTCTTTTTAGGATCACGTGATATACCCATTCTTGTTTAAAAGTGATACGATCGAAATCAACGCACACGACGTTTCATCATCATCCCATTTCAAGGGCGAGTTCCACGTCAATGTCGACGCTTCCCCAGTCTTCGACCCGTACGAGGGCCCGACATCCAGCAGCAGTCACCGGAGGCTGAGGGGGCTGACCAGCTCACTAGCACGAACGGAGATCCAGCAGCTGTACATGAAGCATTCGTTTGAGGTGGGTGGGTGCACGGGCTTTTGCACGCGATGTTTGCATTCAATTGGCTGCTTGCGCGTACTGACTCTTTTCGGGACTCGATTCCTTTCGTGACAACCAGACTCAGTTGGCTCCACAGACTGTTGGCAATATTGCAGGGTCAATGCTGGCAAGGAATGGAGTTGGGGGCGGGAACGTTATTGGTACGGTGCGGCATACGTTCTCGCCGAAGCTATGGGCCGAGGTAATTGAGTCTGATGTTGATTTTGTGCGAGTGTTTGTAGCGATGGTGGTGATTGGGTTTGTTGGCTCAAAGTACAGCGATGATTGACTTGTTTGAATTTAGGCTGGCACGTCGCTCATGGCTCCACGGATATTGCACCTAAAAGGATTCTATCAAGTCGATGCTGATACGTAAGTCTTGTGCGATACATTCACTACTTGATCCTCACCGCTCTCATCTTTTTTTTTTTTTCTTCTTCTCCGCTCCCAAGCTTCCTCAACGTAGTCACGCAATCCACGACCATCTATGCTCCGCCGACCATGACCTTCACTGCGGGACGCCGTCTCGGCACCACTATCACGGGTTATCTCACCTGCCGTACGGGCGAGTGGGGCCTGGGTCCTTGGGGAAAGGACCCTAGGTTCCGGAGAGAAAAGTCGGCGGTAGTGGTCGGAATCGGAGGGTCGGGAAAGAGATCAACGTATTCGGCAGAGATTCAAGTAGGTTTGAAGGGAGATAATTGTTATGTAATCAATGGAGACGTTGTATTGAATTCCATCCAGCGCGTTCGTGTTTTCATATCGATTGACTTCCACGCGCTTTACAGACCGGTATCCTTACCTCGTACATTTCTTTCGAGTACAATTATCGGCTCATCGACTCAACGCGGATACGCCTCGCCAGCAGCATTTCAACCGCGGGCGGACTGTCGCTGAGCCTAGGAAGCGAGCATCGGGTCACAGAGCATTCGCGGCTTGGGGTGGCGATGGAGTGCGGTGTGCCAAGCGGGGTGACGCTCAAGTTTAGGTGCGTGAGAGCTGGATGGATGAGTGAAATTGTTGGTGAAGAAGCTTTTAGAGCTGTTGCTTTTTGGAGCTAATAATTATTCTGGGCTTCTAGGTTTTCGAGATTGGGGCAGAAAATAGTTGTTCCTGTCATCCTGTCGCAGGATTTTAATCCCTACCTCGCGTTTTGGGCGGTGGTGTTGCCGGCGTCAATAGCAGTGATTGCTGATCAAGTGATTGTGAAGCCGAGGAGAAATAGGAGAATTGCCGAGTATGTTTTCCAGCTCTTGGACGTTTTTTTTTTTTTTTTTTTTTTTTTTTTTTTTTGCCATTGATTAATATAGGTGATGACTTGATTTCTGTCTACAGCAAGATTAAAGAGCTCCGTGAGGAACATGCTGAATTTATCGCCAATCGGCGGCGCGAGGCAGAAGAAGCCCAGCAGTTATTACAAGATAGCGCGAGGCGGAAGCTGGACGTGGAGAAGGCAAAAGATGGTGCGTTCCTTTACCCGTGAATTGAATTTTTGTTTTTGTAGTTTTTTCGCTTTTTGAAAAAGACACATGTGATATGTACGAGCTCCTGTTCATTTGTCACTGCTGCTCTGGATGCGACATGCAGGCCTGGTCATCATTGAGGCCATTTATGGCAATCTTTCCAATTTAAGAGATGCCGCGCTGGTCGACGAGTACCCACCCGTAGTGGACGTCACCATTGCCGTGCAGGCGATGGTGAACAACTCGAAATTGACCATCCCTGGTGGGCACTCCAAGGTAGTTTATGTATTGATTTCCTCTCTAGTGATCTGCGGGTCCTGCGGGTGCAGAAGTGTAATGCTTTCTAGTAGTGTATATTGATTCATTCTTGTTCATACCCACTGAAAATAATGGCGACAGTACAATATCATGGGATTCTATGACCCATGTATGGGCGAGCGCAAGAAGCTGCGGATAAAGTACCGATTCCAGCGTAGCTTGCACGAGGTGACTGTGGAGGATACGGCGCCTGTGGCGTGTCCGTTGAGATGTAAGTGTTTTATCGTTGCCTTTGCAGAATTTGGAAAATCAACACTGAACGCTAATGTCTCAATCTAACAACCTTGTAGCACATGTTATTGATGACCGCGAGTAATCACATATTGTGTACTATAAAAAACACCAATGCATTCACTAGAATTACAATAAAGCTATTATCAAAAGATGGATCACGTCGGTCAGTCAAATTTTGAGAATTTGTTGGCAATTTTGCATCAAGCCTTTGAAATCTGTGCAAACAAAAGTTTTATTAAAAGTTTTGTTTGCACAACAAATTAGTAAACAAGAAGTTTATCTCTTACATGTGTAGGACTATTTTGAACAAGACTTCATTGTAATTTTGAGAATTCATTGGATCGATCTCTTGATTTTCATTATTGTCCCAGAAGCCAATCTGAAAAACACTTTTTGTCAAATTAGTTTAAAAAAAAAAAAAAAAAAAAAAAAACGGCGGCTTTTACTAACAAATTCCAAAAATGTTTTGCAGTTCATATTTTGCAATCATACATGAAATCACAAAATATTGAAGTCGATTACAAACAAGTCATCATTGGACAAAACCAATTTTCGGACATTCCTGTCGAATTTTCACCACAATGCGCAATTTGTGAAATGCCAATTGAACTCGGTCAAGAAATGCCTATCAAAGTTCCATACCTACACTTTTGTCATCAGCAATGTGTTCTAAATAGTATTCGAAAATTTCAATGCAATGCTTGCTTAACAATTCGAATCACAGATATCCTGGTGTACCAAAAAAAAAAAAAAAAAAACCAAGAGAAACGCAAGCCGTAAACAACATGCAAGTGTCATCTGAAGAACACTTGAAGTTGCAGCAAGGCTTTTGCATTGGGCCAACTAAATCTAAATTGAATTGACTAGCCAACAAAAAAATTAGACCCCAATCAGTTATACGGACTATCAAAAATGTTGGGAATTTAGAAACCTCATGTCCTATGCAAATAGACGAAAGTCCTTCCCAAGAACAGAATCTGACAATTCTAAAATTGTATGAAAATGTAAAAGAAACAGAAAGTGCCAATATCCCGGCTTGGTGGCGTTTAGGGCAAAAGCTTCGGGACGACGAAAATCTTTTCCCAAATTCGTTCACTAAAGCGGGCCGAGAAAGGAAAGTAGCTGAAAAGAAACAGGAGAACCAGATAACCGTGCAAGAGAAATCTTGCGTCAAGCTCAATATTTTTGAAAGCTTGAACATGTATCAGATTCAAAATATAAGAGGTTTACCACTTCCGAACTTGTAAATTTGAAAAGAGAAGATGTCGAATATATTCGGAAATTAATTGGAATTTGAATGATTGTTATTCTCAAATAAATTTATTTTACTCTCAAGAATCTACATCAGCTTTTGCAAGTTCTTTTGCATGTTCACGAATGTCAACATCTGCACAGTTTGACTTTGTTTGGTGAGAAGTGCATAAATGACGTTTCACATGATCAAGACGAGAATATGCCTTTTCGCAATTGTCTTTTAAACAAATCCAACCGCGCCGTTTGCCAGGGCAAAACTTGAATTTTGGGCACACCGGCAACCATCGGATTGAACGTTGATTCAAAAACGAATTTTGAGGCTCGCAAATTTTGATCCTGAAGTTTTTTTCGCAATTTTGCCCATTTTTCAATATCCATATCAAGACTGAAAGATTGTGCCGGCTCACACGAGACTTTGGAAGCTGAAATTTCATTTTTGTTTTCTTTTTTAACATCATGCTCCAGAGCGCGCAAAAATAAATCGTCCAAGTTGTCTTGGAGGACCAACTGCAGTTTGCATACCTTTTACGTTTTTGTCGATCGAACACATCTATTTTCTTGTAAAAATAGAAGAAATCTGCTTTTTTCATGCTCAATGATAGCATGTTCGCCGGACTTGAAATACCGCAAATCGCTTAAGATACTTTCTTCAAACTTGCTTGTGTTTACAATGGAACGGCCGAAACAATAGAACCGAAATTCCATACTTCTAATAAGGTGAGATGCAGTGATATAATACTGGCCTTCCTATTGAACACACGTAATATCTGCACCGTTTGGAAGTCGGTAATGCCTAAATGGTAGCGTTGCTTCCCACAGGCCGGGCTGCTTCGCTTCCTCACAAAATATTTTAAATTCAAGTAATAATTCGTCGCTTGTTGAAGCCATCAGTTTGTGTTGCGTTTTGCAGTGTGTGAATCAAACGCATTTATTAGCAAATTTGAAAACTGTAATCAGCAACATCTTTGACTAAAAAATATTTGAGAAAGTCATTTTTAAACGATGTTGTCCAACCAATCGTTGAAACTAAAAACTGTTGACCCAAACTCGTTTTGTTCTAATTCGGGTTCACGCCTTGCTTCTTCATTTTGTTTTGAGACAGTTCTTTGATGTATTCGAAAAGGTCCAGGCCGATATTTGTAGTTTGGGAAAATTGTTGAGTGATGCAGTCTTAATTTTTGGTATTTCAATTTGTAATTTTCTTTCACCTCAGGTGGAGCTTGACTCCATTTTTTCCCAACTTCTTGTGAAAGAGCAACTCGTCGAATTCCTGAAGGGAAGTTGCTTTGCTCGACCAAAAACACATAAGTGTTTGGAATTCTGACTTCATTAACTATTTCAGGAAAGTTGTGTTAGAAACAGATATATTCAAAACCTCTGTGATAGCATCACTCCATTTTTGTGCGGACTCATTCCTCCTCCATCAAGATCCTTTCACATATAAATATTCCTCAATTTTGTTTTACGTCATAATGACAAGAACAAAAACATTGCTTTGCATGAAAGGAAACGTTCATTGTCATTTTCATTATGTAATATAACAAAAGCATTGAGTCAATGTCAGTGATTCCAAAAATATTTTTTGTTTTTGTGCAGATCAAGAACATCGACCTTTGCCGTAATTTATATAAGTCAAAAAATCTCTGGTAAATAAATACATATTTGAGAGCACGTCATGTCAGTTGTGACACCATCCAAATCAACCAAGTCGTCAATATCTGTTGAGAAAACAACAATAGGTATTATTACTCAACTTTCACAGAAAACCTTTGTACCAAATGCAACGGCTGCGATATCTTCGCAGAGTTCGTTTACAACAACGGCTCTGTTGAATTCTTCGGACTCAACATCTGTACTTCAAACAAGTGTCTATATTCCTGCAACATCTATTGCAATCGGAATCCTACTGGCCATTATTCTAATTCTTTGCTGTTTTAGCACATATTTAATCTACAAATTGTTGACCAAAAGAAAGATTAAACAAACATCTCAACCAACGTTGCACGACGATCAGGAATTGTTTTCGGTAACCAACTCCCAAGAAAATTATAATAGTGAACAGTATCCATCAGGACTAAGGAAACCACAAAAATCATACTTGCTCCAGCCACAAAGACGTTGTCTATTTAAATGAGACCTTTCAAATAAACAAGACGTTTCCTTTATGGCACCGAAACTCATCAATTCTTTATTTCGGCAGGATTAACTATTACCTTAACTTGAAGATAACTTCCAGTTGTAATGGTTCAAATGCGCAGGCAGTCCAGCAAGATGATCAGCCATCTCACCACACTGTGGCAACAACTGCTGACCATTCATCCAGTCATAATGAACTGTGATAATCAGCTATCTTCAAATCTAGTTATAAATATATGTGTCAAACTTCAGAAAATCTTTAGTAAAGAATTTAGTAAAGAATAACAATTAAAATTCTTCAAAATATCACAGTAATAACAATTTTCATAATTCACACGTAGAGAAAATAAATATTCTAAAAAGTACGGTACAGAATAATGATCGTTATTCTGTACGTTCTGTACGTGGACCAAATAACGGCCATTATTGGTCCACGTACCAAATAACGGCCGTTATATGGTACGGGTACCGTTATTTGTACTAGTGGCACAGAATAATGACCGTTATTCTGTACCAGTACCAAATAACGGCCATTATTCTGTACCCGTACAATATAACGGCCGTTATTCTGTACCAGTACCAAATAACGGCCGTTATTCGATACTGGTACAGAATAACGGCCGTTATTTGGTACTGGTACAGAATAACGGCCGTTATTTGTTCCACGTACAGAATAACGATCATTATTCTGTACCACTAGTACAAATAACGGCCGTTTTGCTATCCCGTACCAATAACGGCCATTATTCTGTACCCGTACATTATAACGGCCGTTATTCTGACTAAGTTACGGTCGTTATTCTGTACGTGCCCGTTATTCTGTACTAACTGACAGACACACTGACCTTTATTTCGCTCAATTTTAAAAATAACAGATTCTCACAAATTTATTTTACAAATAATTCAATAACCAACAGAACACACTAATCTTCATTAGAAAAATTATACTTTTCCTCCAAAGATTTTTTACCATATGAGAGTGTATTTCTTTTGCACAACGTCAGTTCAATCCATGCTGAGTGTTGTCTCAAACTTCCGTTCTGCATCATGTTGTCAGCAGCTTCGTAAGTCACCATCATTTCATTCATTATTAACCTTATAATAGCCTCCGGTACCAAAACCAACTGCACAAATGAAAGCTTGGAAGGTATACTGGACGAATTCCACCAAATATCACCAGCTGTCTGAAAATATCTCAATTTCGCCTAAATGTGAAGAATTTGATAAAAATAAATAAATAAATAAAATATAACATCAATTAGAATATATACATTAACAAAAATAATCTAGCTTCTTCTGTTCTTCTGTATCGAAATAACTTTGTGGCACATTTTTCTCCGGAACAAAAATATCTTGAAGATATTCCAACAAAAAAGACATTTCCGAGTCAGTTGGAGGTCCCCAGCCTATAGTTGTCTGGAGTTTAGATATAACTCTCAGTGATGCGTTGTGGAAACTTCGACTTCGCCAAGATGATGATGTTTCAGGTGGCTGTTTTATAAAATCCTGAAGATATTTGAAGACTTTTGCAAAACGCTCTAGGAATTTTGGACGGTCAACTTCCAATTTCTTTTCTTTTATTTTACCTAGTGGCTTTAGAAGTTTTTTTTTTTTTTTTTTAAAAAAAAAAAAATAAAACAAAAACAAAATAAATTTTATAGACAAACGAAATTTGAATATTAAAAACTTACCTCACAAGTGACAAAACCCGTCGTCCTCGGAGGCCCAGGAACACTTGACGCCATTCATTGTAGGTGGTATTCCAGTCGTTGCTAAGGAAGCTCTTGTCGTAAATTGTGCAGACGGTTTTGTAGAATTCGTTGTTTGAATCGTAGTCAGGTTGTCTAGAATCAGGTTGAAGATTGTTGACAAGTTGTTTGTAATTGGCAGTAACGTTTTTGGAGGAAGAAGTATGATGGCCTTCTTGGGTTGTTTGAGTTTGCTGCGATCCTTGCATAGTTTTCTGGGCATTTTGGTGGTCGCTCGTTTATGGATCGCTCGTTTTAATATTAATTAGTTAGTGTTAGTAAGTAATTTTAAAACCGTAAGATGTCAACTAGTGATGTCTAGCAAGAGAACTCTCATATTTCTTCTTGTGGAATCCGTTTTTGTTTTCGGTCTCGATGCCTTTGGTGAACCCCGTCCAAAATACATTCCGCCAACATATCTAAACATTAACATTTCCGATGAACCTGAAGCGCCACTCTCCAATCATTTGCAAAAATGTTTTGATTTCATAGACAAGGCACGTCAAGCAAATGGCAGAGTACTCGTCCACTGCGTCGCCGGTGTTTCGCGTTCAGGTGCTGTTGTTGTTGGGTACTCAATGAAGGAACAGGGACTTAGTTATGAAAGAGCTTTGGCTTTTGTGCGGAAAAGTCGATCAAGTGTATGTCCCAATGAAGGGTTCAAGGCACAGTTAGAGAATTTTGATTTTCAAAGGCAAAATTAAACACTCTGTATCTTTTTTTTTTTTTTTAGAATGTATTTTTTCCAGAACATTTTTTTTATAACCTTTGAATAATTAAAACCTTAGAAAATACTAAAAAATGATACTTTCAAACTTTGGAAAGTCTTTTTAACGATGCAGATTTTAATTACGGCCGTTTTTTGTTCAATGCACAAAATAACGGCCGTTATTTGTTCAATGCACAAAATAACGGCCGTTATTTCAATCACATGTTGCGTCGTAATTTATAAGCCTCAAAAAAATTAGGCTGTCACTCTCTGTCACTGTTGTCACTCTCTGTCACAACAACGCACATCCGGCTCGACGACGTCCTCGGAAATGCCACAAAAAAATCGAAATCCAAAGAATGACCGCGTGACAGTCGCCGATATTGAACTGGTGGAGAAAGCACTTTCGGCTTTGCAAAAACAGTTATTGAATTTGAAGTCGAAGGTAAAAAATCAACCATCGCCACCGAAAACGAAGGAAAAAATGATTGATGCACTCATGCACTTGAAAGTGCAAACAATAATCCGATGTCAAAGTCCATAACACCCGTTCCATTAGTCGACTTGGAGTCTCACAGAATGAGTCTTCTACATCTCTGGAATAATCTTCTTCCCAGAGATGCCCAAGCTAGAGCTCAAAATCACGTCCTTCTGTACAAGCATTGGCAAAAATATCTTCAAAAATGTCCACAAAAAAAAAACGGCCAGAAAACAATTCTGTGAGCTTCTTCCAGAAAGACGAAATCCAAATTTCGAGGAAGTTAGATCAAGCCAAGGCGAAGGAATGCGGCGTGATGAAGGTGATGAAGAGGATGACGACGAAGACGATGACAATGACGACGAGGACGAAAATGATGACGAGGACGACAACGAAGACAAAGACGAAGACGGCGATGATGATGACGATGACGACGACAGCCATGGCAACAAGCTCAGTGAGGAGGACAACAACCAAACCACTGTGGAGGAAAATGATGGCCACAACCGAACCAGGAAGAGAAAGGCCATTAGTGAATCAAGCAGGCAAATACCAAAGAAAAGGGCTGGCGTTGAAAACCGGATTCGGGCTTGGAACAATGATCTTCAACGCGCAAGAAGATACCACGATATTGAGGGTGTTCTTGGGAAAAAATTTTGTAATATGAAGATTAAAATTGAAGTCCTTCGATCACTCTCGAATTTTGAATTCAAGGAGTGTTTAACTCAATTTAAAGAGTGCAACGAAGAGATTCAATAGCTGTATTGTTAGTTACACCAAGAATAGGTTTTGTTCACATTTTTAGAAAACATTTTATTATCAAAAAGATGATCAGAGTTGGCTCGTAACATTTTAGTCTGCATGAGATTTTGAGAAACCCGTGCTACCGCCACCAATCCAACCGCCAATGCAGCCGTCGAACGCCCGCGGATGAAAAACTAACCCATGTACATGGTATCCATGTCATCAATTTGAGATCCGTCTCCAAGATTTTGGTTTGAGTGAAGATCACAGACTCGACAGCGTTTCCAGCTAAAGCGCTCAAAATCTCGCGACAGGTGTCACATTCCCTTCGGCCCGCCAATCAAATTATTAAAACCGGGAGATTTTCTTATCTTACATAATAAGTACTCTATTGTTGACTTTGTAGTCTGTACTGATGAGAATTGTAAACTTTTCTCTATTTAAGTTTTCATATCAGCATATGCTAATGTTACAGATCTTGCCCAGAACTATCTAGATGAACAAAAGTTAATCCTAAGTTACTACATAGAACTTTGCAGTTTAAGTCTATCAGAACCTCAACCTTAATCATAAGCTTCCTTCTGGTATCTATTTTCTATATATTACAACATTAGCAATAGTAGTTACATCAGTTAGTACTATCCAGTTGTTCTCCTGAACTTGTTAGTACATTGGGTAATAAGTGGATAGTATATCAAAAATATCTAACTGATAATATAGAATAGATTGGTAATATAAAAAAACAAATTATACAATATGCATATTAGTTTTTATATATAGCTTTGGCAGATTATTGTGACTACATTTGAGGCATTTAGAGTACAAATTTGTCTACTTAAATAGGTGATTTGCTATTTTATGTTAATAGTTACATGTATGCTTTATTAAATAGTTTGTAATTATGAAGGGGTGTGAAATAAAGAATCGAAAAAAAGACAAAAAAAAAAAAAAAAAAAAAAAAAATAGATGTCTTGCTCTAGACATAATATAGTGTTTTTTTTTTATATTATGGGCAGTTTTGGCAGTCAGATAAAAGCCAAGGGAATGTGGTCCCTCCAGGGGGTGTTATAGCCCTGGTCGATATGATGGCCGGGACTGAGGTCTGCAGCCGACATCTTTTGTGGGCTGGGTAATTCCTTTACTCGTAGGTGACCGAGCCTAAACAGCTTGCTGACTAGGTCCGTCTCGCCCGCGACTTTGAGGGATTTTACCACAAATCAGCTTAGGTCGCTGACTTAATGGTTTTAAATGACCCGTCTTAACACGGACCAAGGAGTCTAACATATGCAAAAAAAAAAAAAAAAAAAATTCAAAACGAATAAAAAAACAAAATAAAAAAAAAAAAAAAAAAAAAAAAAAAAAGACACAATGAAAAACGAATATTTTCTAATTCCGTAACAGTTTGTGTTGATTTTGCACAATTTCCTTGTCAAGCATGCTAGCTAGTGCATCATTCATTTGTTTTTGATTTCTAAGTCATTCGAAACGTCAAATTCTTCCAGTCTGTTTAAGTCAAAATTCGTCATTGATTTCAAAACAACGAATGTTCTCGCTTCAGATAGCATTTTCCGCAAAATAATTCGCGTCTGTACCAGCAAAATTCGTCAATTTTGATAAAAATGTTTTTGATTCCTCACAAGTTAAAGCAAAAAGTAGTGTTAGCTTGCAAAGAAAAAAAAAGTTTTCAAAATTGAGCTTCCGTATCGCATCTTCAACAGCTTGAACAGTTGCTTTGTCAAAAAATACGTCCGAGAATTTAGGGATCAGCAAAAATAAATTAGATTGCATGATTTGTAATATTTGATGAATTGGCTATGGACTGTATTGAAAATAATTGGTTCTGGTACAATACAATTTTATACAATAAGTAATTCTCTTTTGATATGTTACGTTTGATTGATTTTTACTCTGGTCAATTAATATTATAAATCAAATATTAATTCCCTCATTAATATATCGTATAAAAAAAGCTTACACGCCACCTTTTCCTATCAGCTCTACTTTGTGTGACAACTTGAACTTTTACCTATATACCTTCCCCTGGCTTTTATTTATTTATTTACATATTTCAGTGGATGCGCGGCGATCGGCCGCCCTGGGAAATCACATAGCGCGGAATAGCGGGGTTTTTTTTTTTTTTCAAAAGGTAGGGGTATGATCCGTGGGAATATCAGCCCCGAGAATATAAAGAATACTATAATAATATTCGGGAGGTTTTCCTATAAAGGCAACGCATTTTTTTTTTTCCTTCTTCTTTAGCATTTCCCACGGCTTTTATATACCCCAGCCAATACTATGCCCACGCAGATGGCGTCGGCGTCCGCCTGTTGTACAAGGGCGCAGTTTTTCTTATACAGACAAAAAAAAAAAGGAGTTGCTTCCGCATTATTGCATCCTCTTTATTATTATTATTTTATAAAGAGAGATCCATTCAATAAATGCGCAGTGGCCCTCAAAAAACAGGTTGCTTACCATCCCACATTAATTCATTCATTTGAAGAGATTCAAAACATGGTATCGGTTTTAATCCCGCTCGACAACAACGTCAAAAGTACAATACAAAAACAAGCAAAAAGCAAACCTATTTATGCGTACAAAAGACACAGGTCATAGGACGAGAAATTGGAAGTACGGCGTCAAAGACAAGACGCTTCCGCGAGAAAAAGTAAGGCGTAAGAGGAATGTTATATACCAAGGGCAAATGGCTTTTTTTTTTTTTTTTTTAGACGGAATGGGCGAAACCAACACGGTCATTATCAAGATCGTAGATCTAGATACGGGCAAAAAAAGCAACGTAAATTAATCACCACAGCCTGAATTCATATGCATTTTCCAAAGACAAAAAAGACATCACTTACGGTGTAAAATTTGCGCAGGAAAACGTCACCGACGATCCAGAGCGGGCCAGCGGGCTCGGGGATGTCGAGGCCCATGAAACCAGAAATGCACTGGTTCTGAACGTTGAGGATGTAGTCCACGGCTAGATTATGAAGCGGGTGAAATTGGGGAAGAGATGAATGAATACAGGTTCCGCTGAGGAGGAATCTCCCTCCACATGATTGCTTATGCGCTTGAGAATACTCCTAATGCAATATTTCTGTTGGCATGAAATGCAACCAAATACTCACAATTCAAGCAGAACTCCCTGCCATTGAAAATAACGCAGAACACTGGCAGGTCCGGCACAGTGTCGCACTCTAGGACGTATTGGCCCGCAAAGTTCTTCTTCGCACCAAGCTCCTTATTGAGCAGGTCAGCAAGCGTGGTAGGGAGAACAAAAAGAGAGCTGCCCGTGTCAATGGCTGCGCCGATGGGTTCGATGTCGAGCAGATCGTCGCCGAAGCGTACGTTCTCAAGCAAGACCTCCCAGTAGCCACGGCGCTGGACGGGGGCATAGTGGATTTCGCCGGTATAGTGATTCTCGTCGATGCCGCCGAAGACGAGTTCGCCGCCATTGGACTCATCACTGCCCTCATTGTAGTTAAGCCAGAAGGAGAAGAGGTTCTGGTCGACAAGCTCGCGGTTCACCATGTGGTAGAAGGGTGGGACGACACGCTTGACGGCTATGTTGTCGTAGCCAAGACCAAAGATGCCATCAAAGCGACCAAGGGCGAAGGCAAAGCCGGGCTCCCTGATAGACTCGGCAAAGTCTTGCTCCTTAATATCGATATCGCCGACTTGGAGGATATCCTAAGTTTTTTTTTTTTTTTTTTTTTTTTTTTTTTTTTTTTTTTTTTTTTTTTTTTTTTTTAAAAAAAAAAAAAAGATTTATAAATACACAGTTCAAGATCTGGTTGGACAATAAAATATAAAAAACATGATACATACATTGCTAATGATACCCTCCAGGCTACCGCTACCATAATGAATGGCAAACTCGGTGCCATTCGGCTTATAGGTTTCAGATTCCTGGGCGTCGTAGCGGCGATGCAGGAAGCATGCGATGGACGAACAACGGGTGGAGGGAACCCAAAGGTTGGAAGATCCAGTATCGAAGACCACGCTGAAGGTCTGGGGAGGGGTACCGAGCTGGATTTCGCCATAATACTAATTATGGCAAAGTCGATTACATGAATGTCAGTAAAGAAGAAAATAGGTTTGAGGAAGTACGATGCGCACTGGATTTTATGTCGGCTGATTCACGAAGGAGACAATCTTTTATAGACTCGCATCTGTTATATTTTTCATTGTTTAAAAATTTCCATGTATGTTGCTGCATTGATTCTTAAATGCGTTTTACATATATATTAATCACCTCAGATCATCAGCTATATTGCCATGCCTCACGTGAAAACTTTTCGGGCCATCACTTGGCGTTTGACGCGTAGAGACAATTTGCTTACCTGAGCATTAGCGTAGTTGGACAGTGGCACACCGTGCTCGACCCTGCTATCGGCGTTGGAGACAATGATCTTGTCCTGCAGGTTCTGGTTCCTGGCGCTGCCAAAGTACTTTTGGGTCAGGTACTCGCCGGTGCGGGCATAACGTTCGAGCCTCTCCGCGGCGGTCTCGGGATTCTTCTTGATGGCAATCCTGGGGGATGGAATGAGGGAACAGGCGCAGTTTTCCCGTGGGAACTTTGTCAGCAACGTGTACATTCTAGGTGCGCTGAGGCGAACGGATGAACTGTTACCTGCTGACTTTTGCGTCAACGACGGATGAAACGGCCAGCAAGGCAGCGAAGATGGAGGTCAGGGCGGCAACTTTCATATTAGTTTTTTTTTTTTTTTTTTCAGAAGAGAAGAAAAGAGAGAAGGAATGGATGCCAAGCGAGCGGATCAGGACTAAAAACCAAACGAGAGTCAAGTGACTTTGCAGCCAATGTCGTCATCAGCCAGACAAGAACGAATGAGGCGCCTCGTGAAAAATATTAATATGAACCTGTTCTCGTTCTGACCCGTTTCCTAATTCCAATGCCTCATTGACAGCGATCATGCTGCGGACCGTCTCTCGCTCTACAGCATCCCGCTTATTCTCTCCCGCACCGCGCAGACCACTCGTCCAAAGAGCCGCCGCCTCGCCAGCACGAGGGCCAGTCTCCCGCCATGGCGCGAGAAACCGTCACTGTACCCTTACGCCACCCAGAGTCATAACCTTTGTCAGAGCAGAGTCACTCCTACAAAGGATACTCCCGCGGAGAGCTTATTCGACGGCCGTAAACGCCATCGAGGTAGACTCGGAGAGAGATATTTTGGGTGAGATGAAACTTTTGTTAGGTGACAGCTGGTTGGCTGATAATATTGCTTTGTTGCATGAGCAAAAAATCAAATGTGTGAAATATGCTCAAACCGGAGTTTTCTCATTCTTGGGCACTAGTAGGGCCTCTTGCAAAATACAATTCATTGGTAGCGGCGGGAACGGTTCGAGATGACCCACATCAGAGGCAGGTTGTGCAAGCACTACAGGAACTATATCAGGAGCTCGAGGGCTATCCGGAAATTGATGAATCAAAGGTAGTCCAGGAACGGTCACTATTTTCGGTACCTATACATTCTCGATTGATTGCATTCTTCAATCTAAATGTGAAAGATTGCACCTCACCTTAAACCATCTATTAATCCCTTACTCCTTTCAGTTCTCTAAAATCTTTGGCGGCTCCTCTAAACCTGCCAAAGATCCCTCCACTATCCCTAAATCCCTCTACATCTACGGTGACGTCGGCACGGGCAAGACGATGGTTATGGACCTCCTCTATGACAGTCTCCCCATCACACGCAAGCGCCGCGTCCACTTCCACGCCTTCATGCTGGATGTACACGCGCGCATCCATCGCCTCAAGACGACTTCCTCTCACCACCACGACCCGATTCCGCCCATTGCCGCAGATCTCGCTCGCGATGCTTACGTTCTTTGCTTTGATGAATTCCAGGTTACCGACATCGCCGATGCCATGATCCTCCGTCGTCTCTTTACCGCCCTCTTCGACCACGGCGTTGTCGTCGTTACAACCTCCAACCGCCACCCAGACGATCTCTATAAGAATGGTATCCAGCGCGCCTCTTTCGTCCCCTTCATTGATCTCCTCAAGTCATATTGCCGCATCCTGACCCTTGACTCCGGCACCGACTACCGTCGTATGGCTCGCGAGATGGAAAAGGTCTATTTCTATCCCCTCAACGCTGACACTACTCGCATCATTGACCATTACACCGCTGCCCTCACCAAAGGCGCCGAGATGCGGCCCGCACAGATCGATCTTTGGGGTCGTCGGCTTGTCATTCCCCACACGGCCGGTGGAATCGCCCGCGCCACGTTTACGGACCTATGTACCGCACCGCTCAGCGCGGCTGACTACCTCGAGATCGCACGGCACTATCACACTCTAGTTTTGACAGACATACCGCGTATGACTCTCCGGCATCGGAACGAAGCGCGCAGGTTCATCACACTCGTCGACGCGCTGTACGAGGCGCGTGCGACGCTCGTGTGCTCGGCAGCGGCGCCAATTGCGGAGATTTTTAACGCGAAGCCGGTGGAGGCGGAGAGTAAAGATGCGCACCATCCCGAGAATAGTGAGTTAATGGATAGTTTGAATCTTGAGGATATGTCGAGCCCGATATTCTCGGGGGAGGAGGAGGTTTTCGCTTTCCAGCGAGCGCTGTCGAGGCTGGTGCAGATGCAGAGTAAAGAGTGGGTCAAGAGGGATAGAGGAATAGAGAATGAGGGAGGGGAGACGGAGACGGAGATGGCGGTGGGAAATATTTAGATTGTACAGTTATCACTTGGGGGATTTTTTTCCTGACTGTAACACGCTTGGTTATGGATGGGTCTTATCAAGATGTGCTATATCTAGTGTGGACTTCTTGTCATATCTTGATCATATTTGGAAGATTTGTTTATCCGTAGATTAAAACAATGAAAACCCATGACCAATGCTTGTGAACATTTATAAAATAAATACCCTGCCAGTCTGCCAAGTGGTGGAATTGCAATTATAAAGAAAATATAAACTTAGGCTTCGAACTAAGTTTCCGCCTTCTCCCTTTCTCAGAAAATTTAATGTAATGCATGGATCATTTTCTATCGTCAAAAAAGAAAAAAAGAAAAAAAGAAAGAAATCGCACGCTTGACCATCATCTACCCCCTAACCCCTTATTTCCTCTTGGCATAGAACTCGTATACCAGCGAATGCATCTCCGGCGGGAACGGGCTCGGGAGTTCGGTTCTGCCCGGCTTGGACATGGGCGCGCGCAGGAACACTGTCGAGCATATATTGTAGTTGACTTCGAGGTAGTCGGGTACGAAAAGGAACGGCTGAGAAAAAGGCTTCGGGGCAAAGGTGAGCTCAGTACCCTTCTTCCCGGAGAGGACAGAAACTGATGAGGGGTCTACAGAGATGATGTCGCCATCCTTGACGCGATGGGAGGGATACGCCATCTTTGGTAGGAATGTTGAGGAGAGCGTTGTTTGTATGTCGGATTATTGTTTGGTTTCTTAAATAATCCATCTATTTTTATGTAATCGATTCCCGTACCTTCTTGCCATTCAAAGTAACCTTTCCATGCACGCACAGCTGCCTCGCCGCGTGGATACTCGGCGCGAAGTTAGACCTGAACACTATAAAGTCCAGTCTCCGCTCGAGTTCCGCGAAAGTTAGCGTGGAGGCAGGCGGATGGCGTCCTTGGCCCCTGTCGGTGCCCAAGCGGGTGTTGGAAGTGGGCAGGCGCGGGTCGAAGACGCGGAGGAACTCGCGCTCGGTCAGCTGCGGGCCGTGGTAAGAACGGGTGTCACATTTGGAGGTCCACTTTTGCTGATAGAGAGTCCTGTTGGCGAGGTTAGGGGTGAAGGTACGTGAGGCAAGATTGTAGAGATTGTACTTGTTCCATGACATGCGGATCAAGCCGCGGGCGAGCGAATGGAGAGGTTTGCCGCGCATCGTGCTGGTGGCTTGCTGGTCTTTGAGGTTTGTCGTGATTTTCCTATATAATTTATGACGTCACATTACCAAACGTGACTCTATTCCTGTGGCTTGGTCATGGTTTTCCGGCTGATGAAAACATCGTCAACCTGCAGTCCATGGACACCGACATTGATGAAGTTGAAGAATTCGCGCGTCAACTCGACGCAGGTAAACCGGGTTGTGGTCACAATTAGAGTATTATTCTCGGACTAATTCAGTCTGTTCAATCGCAAACTCATTTGCCAGTTGTTCTCCGCAATGCGCCAAAATCCCTGGACAATATCGAAGACGACGACACAAAGATGCAAACCAAGAACAACGACGGCTCAGACTCGGATTTTGACGACAGCGAGCTGGCGTCGTTCGCGTACCAGCAGCTTCCGCAGGACGAAGACGAAAGGATCGAGTTACAAGAGGACGAAGACATGGTAAGGTTTTTGAGGGCATAACGATGGCTCTACAATTTGTCATGATTTCCATTGAGATTTCCATTGAAGCTGATGGTGGTGACATATTTCCCTCAGAATGGTGATGTGGATGCCGAGCATGCACGTCCACTACCGGCGATAACATTCAAACTCCCTACAGAGGAAAGGATCTCTGAAGGTTAGGATAGTGGCAGTACAGCACGATTTGTTTATGTATCCCTTGGTGGCTGAAATATTTATTAAAGCCCCATCGCCTACTCAGCTGATCTTGCGGTAATTAATAACGTTATGAAGAATTTCAAGCTCCCCGACACTGCAGTTCCAGGTATGAGAATACCGAACGCATTTTGCAAAGCAACCATTCTATTCGAAATAAGTCTAAACACCCTACCGCATCTGTCTCGCAAAGACTGGGCTAAGGTCGTTCCCGAAGAAGCCTGGTTGCCCCAAACCGTCTCTACCACTACCGCTGCTTCAACCAATGTCTCCACCACTAGCACCACCTCCAAACCCCGTAACCTCAATGATGATATTTGGGATGACTCGGACGATGACACAGTCTCATATCACCGGTCCATGGCTGAACGCGAGTGGGGGCGGTTGCACGAGCAACATGGCAACGTGAGATTTAGTATTTGCCCTTTTGTAGATTATGGGTTTGGTTTTTGGTTTTATTTCTTTTGCTTATATACGGTGGTGGGTCTGTCGCTGATAGGCTGGATACAAGGACGGTATCGTTGAGGGGAAAGATTTAACGATCCAGGAAGGGTTCAATCGCGGGTATAGCGAGGGCGTGGTAGTCGGTAAAGAGATTGGAGAACTCAGGGGCATGCTAAGGTAGACATTATATCCCATCTGGTTCCACGACAGTAGCATTGATATGACTTGCGATCTAGCCGCGGTGCGAGCTTACCCGTCCACTCTCTCGCATGCGTTCTGCGAATTAGTGGCAATCTTTTCCCTATTGACCTGTCACTTTACCTCCTGCAGCACCCTTATCACATTCTATACCCAAACTTCCCTTACCGACTCCGCCGCCGCGACGCACCTCCCACGCCTCCGCGTCCTCCACGACGAGATCTCGGCCATCAGCGTCGAGCACATATTTACCAAGGATTACTTCCGTGATAAGGAGGAGCAAATCCGCGTGGGTACTGCGGTAGGGTGCTGCGGGGGCACGGGTGAGGAAGAGGGAGGGAAAGAGGACCAGGCGGAGGGGTGTGCATGTGGGAAGGAGAAGAGCGCATGTGGCAAGACGAAGGAGGGGAAGGTCGCATTGGAAAACGCGGTAGACCCAGTTGAATTTGTGGCAAAATATAGGAAGAGGGTAGAGGAGATGGTGGCGGAGTTGGGATTGTGAGAAGGCGGGACGGCATAGGTCGGCTGATGCTTGTGTAAAATATGAATAATTTATAGACCAGGAGGGCATGAGAATTGGTTTGAACACAAAGCAGATTTTTGCATCCACAGCATCAAGGAATATGGACAACATGTCCAAATCTCTGTAGAAAACGGATTATAACTTTTACGTGCCGGTGATGCGACGACGATAACGTAGTACGATGATAACACGCCAAGATCCCAAGCCGTATGTTCATCATTGTCACGATCTGTGTAGAAAGAGCAAAACTAGCGGAAATTTTTACCGATTCCATGGCGGAGTGGGCGTTGGGCTCTATGAGAAGGGATAATATAAGTGCGGCGGTAAGGGAGATTCTTTTGTAACTTCTATTAGACGAATTCGAGATGTATTCGACTCAAGGATATGAAAAGCGTTCAGGTCAAAAGGAGTAAATGAAAAAGTCAACAGAAACTTAAATATTACAAGAGTAATAGAGCAATACTGATAATACTACAATTAATAATACAAGTTGGCATCCCCTCCCAACAACATCCCTTCCAAAAGCGTCCAATCCCTCCATCACTCATTGCTGATTGCACTCACTAGGCCTCACATTTTGTCTCTTTACATACAACTGCTTCGGCCCCTTTTCCGCCTCACAGCCCCGACCCTTCTTCTGATTTTGTTCCTGATTCTGCACCCGATCCAGCGGTAATGCCCGCAACGGCCTTACGTCGTTAACCCTTGCGACAAGCGGCGACATAGTCCTCAATTTCTTGGGATGTGGGCTGCCTCTCACGGAAGGCGAGGGTGCGGTGAACGAGTCAGGGAGAATGTCAGTCTCAGAGAGTTTGTCCTTAACGGACTCGTCGTCCTCACCTTCCTCAAAATCGTCTTGATGAGCGCGTTTGCAACTCGTCGCCGAATCAATCAACGAAGATGTGTGGTTTGAGATGAACGATCGATCGGTCGCGTGGGAGGTGAGGTCGCCAAGGATGTCGGAGTGGATCAATTGTTGAGCATTACCTTCCGTCCAGGAGGATTCGTCCTCAGAATTGCTTTCGATGGCAGCCAAATTGTCATTGCCCATTACGTCACGGTCCAGGTCTACGAACCCGCTCGATGAGGAACAATCGGAAGAAAGGGATTTCACACTGCCATTATTCAACTCCATCTCTCCATTCTGGTCGAGACCAGAGTCGAATTTTTTGTTGTCGCTATCGTCCTTCTCGCCCTCGCCGTCTTCCTCGTCGTTGTCGTCCGCGTTATCACCGTAACCCATGCTCTCCAGCTGGCTTTTAAGCGATTGAGGGAAAACGCGGGTTGATTCCAGCATGATTGAGTTGGACACGACATCCTCCTCCGACCAAAGCACGTCATCTGTTTGCACCTGCTGATCCATCACGTCCACTGTATCCGTTTGTTGGCCAGTACTCGACAGCACAGGTTTTTTGGGTTCATCCGTATTCACTACTCTGCTCACCATTTTTCCATGTGTTGTCCGCGCCTCCCCAACCTCTGTCACAATCCCATCCTTTTTGTCGTCTTCCAAATTCCTCAGTTTTGCCTTCAATCGTTCCTCGTCCAGTTCAAACATGATCTGTGCATTTGCTACCTTGAGCCTCTCAAATTCGGCCTCCCTCTCCGTTAACAACCCCTCCATCTTTCGCGCCTTCTCTGACTCGCTCAATCGCAGCATTTGGCTCGTCCTCAACTCCTTCCGCAGCGCGTCCGCATCCACCCCCAACTGTTCCACGCGCAGCCTCAATGTCTCAATAACTTCGCCCTTCTCATCTGGCGCGTAGTATCTCCCCCCCGGCTCCTCTGCTCCCCCCCTACCCAACGACGCCTCCTGCATCTTCTGCATGTGCACCAGCCTCGCCTGCAATAGTCTGTTCTCGCTTATACTCTGCCCTAACGCTTCCTCAAGTCTCCTCATCCGCGCTTCATTCCCGGCGTCCTGCGACAATTGCGTCAGCCGTGAGATGTGGTGCTTCATCCGCTCCTGCTGGTAAACCGACGCCGTATGCGCCTGCACTAGCCCAGCGTGCCGCCTTGCAAGGTTCCGGTTTCGGACCTCGAGCTCCAGCCGCCGGTCCTCCACCTCGCTAAATAGCGTCACGCCTTCCTGCGTAGAGCCCGCGGCGCTCTCGGGCTCCAGTACCGCCAACCGCGCCTCGAGTGCTCGCGCGCACTCACCTGCCTCGTCTAGGGCCCGCTCCAGCTCCGAAATCTCCACAGCCTGTGCCTCGTTCTCTTCCCGCAGCTCCCGCAACTCCTCGATTTGTTTTTGATACCCGGCGCATTTTTTTTCTAGTACCGCCCCCTCCCCTGCTAGCACTGCGCACCGGCTTTCCGTCACCTCCCTTTTGGCCTCCGTTTCCCGCACCGTCCCCTCGAGTTCATACACGCGCGCCTGCAGCTGCTCAAGTATCTCGCCGTCATTGCGTCGCTCCGCCACCGTCCGTGCGAGATCAGCTCTCTCCCTTGCAAGTCTCTTCTTTTCGTCCTCAAGCTCCTCACCACGCCTCAGTGCATGGTCGAGGTCGCGCCTCGCCGCCTCCAGCTCCTGCAGGAATCCCTGTACCTGCCGTTCAGACGCGTGCTCGAATTCACGGAGTCGGTGTGTTGCGGCATCGAGATCTCGCTGGAGGTCTGCGTTGATGCCCTCCAGGTCCGAAGCATAGGCAGACAGGACGTCGTGGCGCTCGTTTGAGGAAGCAGTGGCAGCAGCAGCAGCAGCAGCAGCAGCAGCAGCAATTTCCATCGTGCTGTCACCGCTGGCTTGGGACTGTTGAAGAAGGAGTTTCTCGTATTCGCCCTTGAGGCCCTCATTACTCTGCAGGAGTTGTTGTCCTATCTCCGCCGCGAGAATAAGGTCTGCGAAAACAATAATAAATGGGTTTAAGGATAAAGTCCCGCAAAAAAAAAAAAAAAATCACGGCATCAATTGTATGGTGAAAGTCATACGAACTTTGATCTTTCTCCTTGATCATTTGATAAGCATCCTTTAGACGATGGCGTAGGTCATCATCGTTTAACCGTTCCAGGATCGGGGTGCTAAACAGGATGGCTGTGGGTGACGACGCCTCTGGAGTGACACCCTGGCTATCCGGTGCGACGAAGGGTGAGTCGTCGTCGTCGTCGTCGTCGTCGTCGTCGGGATCATGTCTGTCACGAGAAGGCGATTCGTACTCCATTCGATTTGTTTAGAAAGAGAAAGAGAAGACGCGAATTGTGACGTGTCTCGGTGAAAATCCAAATCGGAACTTTTTGACGCGTTTTCTTTCTTTGATATTATACAACAATAGCAATCAATGGACAGCCGCACCGTATTCGAGAAGGAGCGTGACAACCTCATCGACCAGGTCGCCCAGGTAAAAATCCCCTCTTTTTTCTCTTACCGGCCTCGCATTCTACACCTGTCAAATACTTTTACTATACCATACCAACATATAAATAAAAATCCTTTTCCCCTGTCATTACGGCTACAAGGGCCTCGAGCAGGTCATCACCAACATGTCCCTCTTGAACCGCAACCTCGAAACTATCATCACAATCGGCCGCGACTTTGAGAACGTCGCCTCCCTGTGGCGTAACTTTCAAACCGCCATCGTCACGAACAAGGATAGGAGCAATGAGGACGAGATGGTGCTAGGATGAGAAGGGAGTGGGGCGCAAGTGGCGAAATGGCATTCATTCAAATGCGCTTAAAGTCCAATTGTATGAAGAGATTTCGGTAAATATCGGGAAATCCAGCCATCGTTCGAGATATGCATGTTGCACGCCAGTTATGGAAGCTGAAAAATGGTAGAAAGGAGCCTTGTTGTATCAAAGGCCATAATTTCCGTTCCATTTAAAGTTTTTTCACAATACCAACTCACACTAAAAAGGAAGATTTTTGGGTAAAGTCGGACTCTATCTATACATACACATAGGACTGATGTTTTGTTGAAAAACGGTTAAGTAGATACAAGAAAGAAATAGAAACGTAACAATAGGCACACTATGGGGATCAAAGAAAGAGCTAAATAGATATCGTCCATGTTTTTCATATGTAGCTAGTAGAGCCACGTGAGAAAATCGTTTTGTTGAAAAACGGCGAGTGCGAAGAAGGAATTAGATTGCCCAGAGAGACCAATCACTCTTGGGTCACCTTGACGGTCTCCGTAGACTTGACGGGCTCCACGACCTTGGGGGGCTCCACGACCTTGGGGGGCTCCACGACCTTGATGGTCTTGGAGTCGAAGCCTGTTTCGGTGCGTAATATTTAACTTGGTTAACAATTCACTACAGTATTATGCTTTGGATCAGGTCAAAAACGAAACAACATACCGGGCATGGGGAATGACCTTGCGAACTCCTCGACCTCAGACTTAAGCTGGAGGATTTCTGGACTACCCTCTAGCGCGGCAATGAAATCCTTGAGCATCTTGCTGCCTGTCCTCTCCTGAACATCGAGCGCGATCTGCACGGTACGGTGTAGGAATTCGGCCACCTTGACAAAGTCCTCCTCCTTGAAACTGCGAGAAGTCAAGGCCGCGGTGCCGAGGCGGACACCGCCGGGAGTAACGGCGGACTTGTCGCCGTGAATCGAGTTCTTATTGACAGTGATGCTAGAAAAGGGAGTTAGATCGTCGATTAGTAAGGATGAGCGCCGGCCGTCAATAAATTTTGAAAAGT
The DNA here is from genome assembly GCA_003990785.1 of Endogone sp. FLAS-F59071. Lineage (NCBI taxonomy): Eukaryota > Fungi > Mucoromycota > Endogonomycetes > Endogonales > Endogonaceae > Endogone > Endogone sp. FLAS-F59071. The sequence continues at coordinate 7,545 of RBNK01000025.1, read as the reverse complement.
TAATTCTACCTAAGAGCATATCACATTTGCTTACTTGGCCATGTCACAGATCTTTTCAATCTTAGAACCAGTGAGCTTTTGAGGTCTCAAGTCCCACAGAACAAGGTGATTATCCGTACCGCCAGTGGCGAGCTTATAACCCAGACCGGTCAAAGTGTCAGCAAGAGCCTTGGCGTTCGCGCGGACCTGCTTGGCATACAGCCTGAATTCGGGTGACGCGGCTAGCTTGAGCGCAACGGCGATAGCGGCGATGGTGTTGTTGTGCGGCCCGCCTTGGTTGGCGGGGAATACAGCCTGGTTGACGCGATTTTCAAGGTCATCCTTCCTGTTTTTGCGGAAGAAGATGAGACCGGCGCGTGGGCCACGCAGAGTCTTGTGAGTAGTGGTTGTGACGACGTCACAGAAGTCGAAGGGATTCGCGGCTTCCTGACCGGCCACGAGGCCCGAGATGTGGGCGATGTCGGCCATGAGGTAAGCGCTGTGGAGGTCAGCGATTTTGCGGAGACGGGCGTAGTCCCATTCACGCGGGTAGGCAGAAGCACCGCAGATGAGGAGCTTGGGACGGAAGAGGAGGGAGTTGCGCTCGAGAGCATCATAGTCGATCAAACCGGTCTCGTTGTCAACCTGATAGGGCATGGATTCGAAGTAGATGGAGGAAGAAGATATCTTCTTCTTGGCAGTCTGGTGGCCGTGGGTCAAGTGGCCGCCGGAAGCGAGCTCCAAGCCCATGAGACGGTCATGGGGCTGGATCAGAGCAGTGAGAGCAGAAAAGTTGGCGGTAGAGCCAGAGTAGGGCTGGACGTTGACACCCCAGACTTCGGGATCCAGATGGAAGGCTTCCAGAGCACGCTTGCGGCAGACGTTTTCGATCTCATCGATGTGCTCGTTACCGCCATAGTATCTGGCACCAGGGAGACCTTCCGAATATTTGTTGGTCAAAGGGGATGCGTTGGCTTCCATAACCGCGAGAGAGGTGAAGTTCTGTAGCGAAGGCATGTAGTGTCAGATTGCAAGCTATTGCAAGACAACCATCAAAACGCGATACGCGACTGCTCGAGCTTCAAGACTGCGCAATTGTGTGCCAGTGTTTCAATATAGCCCGATGCTATACAGACATACCTCAGAGGCGATCAACTCCAAGCCAGAGTACTGTCTGAGTTTCTCTTTCTCGATGAGATCGAAGACCTCCTTGTCCTCTTCCTCAAGAGGAGTGTTGAGATTAGAGTTCTGGAAAATACAGTAAAGAGTCATTAAAAGGATCCACATGCAGGTTGCTGAGGGTGTGATGTACACACGTACCCATGAGTCGATAGTCTTGGCCATTGCTGTTGAGTAAAGGGGGGGGGAAGAAGAGTAGCAAACGACGCAGGTGTGGTCGCGTAGATTTTTTTTTTATGGTTTTTCAGAAATTTTTATTATTCTCCGATTGGTGTCACGTTAATTGACTCATCCATGCAAAGATGCATTGCATCTTTTGCATAGTTGAAGATCAACCTCGCACGCAATGTATGGGCCAATCTGTGCTTTCCCATACCCCATATCATAAAACCCGCCACGGCCTCTGATACGGATGCAATGGAATAGAGAGAAGCCCGAAAGAAGTGAATTGTTCAGCTGCTTTTGCGCAACAAGTGGCTTGTGAGTTGAAAAGATCTACGAGTCGATAATCAAGGACCGTCACTACATTATATTTAATTAATATACATCTGTAACCAAACGATAGATGATAATTGATCATCTCACTACTACCCAATGTCCACGGCCCTGACCTTCACACTAAAATTCCAAGCATCCAACATCGTCCTCATCGTTCTCACCCGCAACCTGATCCACTTCCTTTCCAATTTCCCTCAACAGCTTGCAGGGTGGTGGCAACGCCACCCCTTTGTCCACCAAACCTGATGTTGCTCCCGCTCGTAATTTCAATACCTCCAAGATTGACACCGGAGATCGTGATGTTGGCATGGCCTCCGTCATCGGAGCGAATGACTGGTTGATCGACGGAGCTTCGGTCGAATTTGATGGTTCGGAAAGCGGATTGCCGCTCGCGACATTACTAGTCTCACGTAGAACCGCCCCTTTGTTGCCGGCACTGGCGTCGTTCTCCTCGGGCAACTCGAGTGTCAATTTCAAAGATTCGTTAAAGTCCTTTTGTTGCGGAGGTTCGTTGAGTTCTCTAGCTGACGCTGCGATTGCCGGCGACAGCCCATCTTCGATATCGAGGTCGAATATGTGGTCCCATCGGGACTCGCCTGTCGTGGATGTTGTGATCGGTGCCTTCGAGATCCTAGTCTCATCTCGCGGCGTGATATTTTCCTTCATGGCAGTGCAAGAGTGTTTGAGCGATCGTTTGGCGGTGCCACGATTTATAGATTGCACGGGATTTACGCCGTGAAGAGTAGGATTAATCTTTTTCGTCTCGCCCTCAAAGTCATCGTCATCCACATTTACCCCTTGGATTGACTCGAGCGATTTCGGCAAAGAACGGCTGGGCTTTCGCTCTATTACATCCGCCCGTGGCATATACCTTACGGATGTATTATCTTTGCTCTGATTCTTAACGTTCGCTGCAATCTCAAGTTCATTCAAATGGTGAATGAATGTATGAGCGTCTGTAAATTCATCCTGTGAATCTAATACAAATGGTTTGTGGTTAATATCGGAAATGGACGAACAGTGCTATTATAAATCATACCAATTGCGAAAGCCAGTACCTTTGCATTGGGCAAGGATCCTGTTCCACAGGGCATTGGCTTCCAACATCTTGCGGTGGCCCAGCAACACAAGGTGCCTGCAATTCTCGACAATGTTAAAACCCTAAATTTGCAATGTCATGAAACTCTACACCGCAACTAGTCTCACTAAATACACACCGTTTCGCTCTTGTCAGCGCCACGTTCACCCGTTGCGGAGTATCGATGAAATTGGTTCGTGTCGTCCTTACGCATGATAATATGATCACATCTTTTTCTGCACCCTGACGTATAGTATATATATGACGACGAGTATGAAAATCGAGTATAAATGTCATACGCCTAAATGCTCAATCCAGTTAATATAAATGGCATATACCTGAAATGCATCCACAGTCGAGATCTGTCACGAATTATCGAAATCAGGCGTTACACTATTGCTCGTGCGTTTCTGAACAGAATTCAAGACAAAATATATAAGACAAAGCACGGATTCACCTGCACACCATCCTTCTTTTTGTTGTTCGCTGCTGGACCCCTGAGTGCGCCGTCAATCTTATTAGCTTGATCTTTATCTGCAAGATAAATATTGTCAATAGTAATATCAGTTTCCGTTTCGTCCTCATGCGCGGTTGCAAAATACTTTCAACTGCGAAAGGTAGGTAAAACAATAGGATCAGAAACAGACATGATCGAACTTACATAATGCGATGACGCCCATATCCGAAGCCTGAACTCCAAGCTCCAACAGGCGCCGAACTGTAGCCACCGCAATATTAATTTCTGCTTCATTACTGTACGAATTCGACTGAGGGTTTTGTTGTTCCTAAAATATCACGAACATCGAGTATGGATTAGCAACAAAGAACATGAATCCCCGGCCAGAGTTTGATAAATATGACAATCACATACCTGTCCTTGAACATCTATATAACATAATGTTGGCAGTCCCACAACAAGCGGTGCCCGATCTTGCAGAGTGATCCCGTCGACGAGACGTTTCTCATAGAAAAGGATGTTGCTTATGGCAGAGATTCTGGGATGGCACTGTAGGGAATAGAAGCCAAGCTACAAAGTAAGTTTTGTGACAATCGACGAGAGTTCTGTTTTCAATGAATCGTTATAAACTGACCCTGTATTGCGTCCTCAGCATAACCGGCTAGCATATAATGGAAAATGAGTTTTTGTGACAGCCACTAAGATAGCATCGTACATTCAAAGAAAATGATCATACTTTAACACCCATCTGCAACACAAATTTTTATATAATTATAATAAATATCAGTTAAGTATAGTTGATTCTGCAACACAACAACGGCCAGCCGGTGAGAAACTCACCTGCATCATCCGATCAAATAACGTCTTATCCAAACCCTTCCCAACACTAGCCGAGTCCGACGAGGTGGCCAGCATCGGCGGTAGCTATAAATATATATATATATATTAATAGGAAAGATAATACCTTTGCTTATTTCAAAACTTCATTTATCCTGGTCGCTCGTACCTGAAGTGGATCGCCCACTAGTAACAATCGCTCGGCGCCAAGGCGAGACACAGGCACCATTGCCATCGGCTCGGCGATCTGTGAAGATTCGTCAAGAATCACGAGTGGGAAGCGTATGTCGTTGAAGATATCGAAGACCGAAGCCATACAAGTTGTGCCTGCATAGGTAAATGCAAGTGAATAGTATTTCGAAAATTAGCAGCCATACTTTTGACAATAACCAGATTGGGCGAAACATTGAGACACTAACCAACTATTGGTGACCTGGCCACCAGATCCTTGTTCTCTGACTGCTTAAACCGTCGCACTGCATCCTGAACATATTTTGTTTCCTCCTCTGAGAGGGAATCTCCCTCAAGCATGGATTCAAGCTCCTTAAGTTCTGATGAGAGAAAAAAGTGAGAAAGGAAGGAGAAGTGAAGAGAGAAGAGTGAAAGGAAGGAAAGAGAGAGAGAGGGAGAGAGAGAGAGAGAGAGAGAGAGAGAGAGAGAGAGAGAGAGAGAAAGGAATATAAAATAAAAACATAAGCCCAAGGTAAAGTAAATTGTCAATGTCAGAGTCATGCCAAGCCCAAATTCACCATACCCTCATGTGCACCAGGCCTAATCTGTGCTGTGAAGGGCAGAATCGGCTTAGCAATCTTTTTAAGACTGTATAATTAAAAATGAGATGAAGTCTCGCTATTGTTGGATTCGAGAGATGTATTAATATCACAGAATTGAAACTTACCTGCCAACACGAACGAACTCCATGAAGCCAAGCTCTAATAATGTCTACAATTGTCATGATGTAGGGTGCCAACTTGTAGTTTAAAACATTGTTGTTTCATATAAACCGCATGATTTTCATTTAATCGAAAGAGAATGTCTCACCATCAAAATCCGATCCACTGCCACATTCTATAACGGTCGGATTTTCAAGTTAAAAAACGAATACTCAATCTTCAGGGAGACATCTAAACATTTGCTCAACGCCTAACAAGCTACTCACCGTCATGGAAGTTACTAAGATCCTGTACCCATTTTCATCCCCCTTAGTCCCTTCGCCACCTTTGTTGTCGTCCATCACGATAGCTGTAATGCGCTGCAAAAAGATGATCATCACGGCAATGAGGTAACTATAATCCAAAATTGAAAGAAAATGACTTGTCGGTCAGTAGGAATTTGTGGTGATAAATATCATCTACGAAAATTCAGGATATATAAGACGGCACACCTACCTTTTACCGGCGCCGAAGACGCCTACAGCAATCAAAACAAATTAAATTAATTGAAATATTTTAGACAATATAATGAGCGTCATGATCGAATACTGGCAGATATAATATAAGGATGGTAACAGCAATATACCATGCACAAGGATTGGTGCAACCTGCGAAGGTCCGTCGCTCCACCCGGGGGCCACAATCACCGAGCCAGCGAGTGTACGTAACGCACTACGCAATCAAACGGATGTGTTAGACATTGAAATCTTGGAATTAATCAGAACGATCACCGACCGGAAATGACATGAATTCACCTTTCCTGATCCTCATTCAACGTAAACTCCCGCGCCACATCCTTAATCATGGCCTCTACATCCACTCCGTGCGCTTCCTTGAGTACAAGACATCCGGATTTGTTCGGCACTCGCGAGGGCGGCTTGAACCCAGCCTGCTTTACTGACAGGGAACGATTCGTTGGAATATGATTGATAATGGAAGGGAGGAGCGGGGTTTCATGCAAGAAATATGCGAGGTTGTCTGCGCATATAAGCCAAGTTTGGAGATATATCATCAGTAAACCGATGATGACTACAAAATAAAACATAAGGATCAAGAGTCTAAGAGAGCCATTCACCTAACATCATGAACTCGGCATTCGCGGCCACACTCCGAATCGCATAGACTGGCGTCTTTTCGGCCGCAATCTCTCTCGCTGTTCGCGTATTCTTTGGATTAACGCACTTGAACTATCGATTCATGTTTTGGTAGATAAATGAACGCTTTGGCACCTCAATTAAAAAAGAAACAGTATCACCTTCGTGGCATGATATTAGTCGATCTCACCTCCAAGCTCCCACCGCTGGATGGGCCGTAAAAGACGCTTCTCCCTAAGAAAGTAGATGCTGGCTCGAAATCGATGCTTTTGGATACAATCCATATATCATCTAAATAAATGAATAAGAATCAGTTGGTCAAAACCTCAAGATTTATTGTATTATTTATGTCCTTTTACTATTATCGCCTTCTTTTTTTTTTTTCCGCATTTAATGGAGTGGAAATAGAATCCAACGAGCTCACCTTTGCTGTAAACCGAATGATGCTCCTTGTCGCTAAGCCTCAAGAAGAAGGTTGGTTCAACTGCAGGCGCTTGTGGTCCTTTACAATGGCTCTTAGCTTGCCACGAGTCAGATCTGGACTCTGCGCTGATTGGAAAATTACAAATATGTGATAAAGCAAATTGCCATTAAAGCCCTTATTTAAAATAATACGAAACCCATCAATGCTCACCCTAGCGAACATGAACTGTAGAACCCAATTCCACGTCGCCGAAAATACTCTTCAATATTTGCTGAGTGCGGTCGCTTCGCCAGTATCGTACGGTAGCGGGTGGCCACGTTGATGAGTAAGACCTGCGTGTACAGAACGAATGCGGTAGAATTGAGCATAATTCATCGGAACGTCCGTCAGCAAGAAATGAGCGGAAAAATACCTGCAAATGCTCGTATATCAACTGCGAGAACGTGTCTTTGTATTGGCTTGGTGTGTTCTGATATTAGACAACAAACCTCGAGGTATCAGTGACACTACCAAGCAACCGTCTCCATTCTAGTAGTTTTCCAAATCATACTCACAAATCGAACAGGAATCTGCATCATTCGCATGGGTTTGTTCGTCTTTGCAGCCTCACATCGAGCCGCGCCTGGAAATTCGAGGGATGGTGCTCTGTAGAAACATGGTGCGGTTGTTAACAAAGTTTACAGTAATTTTTTAATGAAATAGTGAATGTCGAAGGACTTACTTGAATATCGATTTTATAGTGGCCTGGATTGATGCTCTGTAGTATAGTCGAAATGGATAGTTTTGGAACTCTTAAAAAGATACGTATGTACAATTGAGATACGTACAATTGACTAGATACAAGGCAACTGCTCATTACCTTTGGCTTGGCTGAGCCACCGTGACCTCACGTTCGGTGCTCGAGCTGGGCGAGGATTCTGAGTTTAATGTTGGTATGGCTGGCCTGTTGATATGTTTCATATATCAAGATGGGGATAAGAAATGGTCAAGTCAGAATCCTCTACCATTTCCTCTACCTTTTTTTTTTTTTTTTTTTTTTTTTTTTTTTTTTTTTTTTTTTTTTTTTT